>PVJH01042874.1:0-14002 GCA_004026705.1 Nesogale talazaci | reverse complement strand
CAGCCTTTCTGAGGGAGAAAATGAAAATGAGGCTTTTTACTCCCCCAAAGAGTTACCCATCTCTGAAGTGCACAGCTCTCCCCTGCTGCACAGGGTGACTCCATGGCTGTGAGGTGCCTTGAGTTGGATTGCAGGGAGTCCTGGTGGGGTGGAGGATAAGCATTCCGCTGCCAACAGGAAGGTTGGTGGTGGGGCCCCAGAGGAAAAGGCCTGGTGCTGTGTTTCTGTAAGGATGACCTCTGCACCCTCGGGCCCCTCTGAGTCAGGGTGAACGTGTTGAGTCTGAACAACAGCAGGAGCCATGGGGGTCATTAGGGCCCTGCCTCGTCCTGAGCACCCACCCTGGGGAGACACCTGTTTCAGCCGACTGACCCCAAATCTGACACTGAGCATGTGTAGAGTACTGAGACCATGTGAAATGACACAATATGGTCAAACGTCATGCTGTGTGCCTGTCTTAGTTATTTAGTGCGGAATGACCACAATGAATGTCTTCCACAAACAGAACTTCCTTTTCCCACTTGTGAGGAGCCTAGGTGCCTGAACCCAGAGCTCTGACTCTTGGGGCTGGGGGGTGGAGTGGGGAAGCTGTCACTCACGCCCGTGGACTCTGGAGGAAGCTCCTGTCTCTTGGGAGCTTCTGCGTGGCCTTGCGAGTTCCCTTCCCCATCTCAGCAGCTGGCTTGTTCACTCTCCTTTGTATCGCACAGGAGATGACACAGAAGACAACCAACATTAACCTTGACCCATTGACAAAGCAAAGACTGCCATTCTCAAATGGACGATTTCAACCATACCAGGAGGTTAGAATTACGAGACTTTGGGGGGTGGGGGTGGGAGTAGCACAATTCCACCCCTAACAGTGATATTATCTGTTTCCTTTCCCAGTCTAAGCCAGTGGTCGTTTTGTGATCCCCAGCTCCAGTGGCGTAGGAGGTTACATGTTGGACTGCTAACCACCAAGTCCGCAGTTCAAAGCCACCAGCTCCTTCTCAGGAGAAAGAGACCACTTTCTACTCTGGTGATGAGCTACGGTCTCAGAATCCCTGGGGCAGATCTACCCCGCCCCACAGGGTGGCCGGGAGATGTTGGATCCTGATCCTCCCTGTTAGCACTCCCGCTGGCTGGAGTTTGGAATGACCTTGGGTGACTTTTTTTTTAATTTAATTCTGTCCCTTCGGCTCCCTCACAAGTCTGCAGAGCGCCCACCCTCAGCCACCGTGCTTTTGACCCCCATCGCAGCAGCCAGTGCGGCAATCACAACGGAGCCACAGTGATGCCATTGGGCAGGAGAAACGTGCTTTCTTGCATTCAGGAAGGCTTTCTTTTCTATGACTTGGTTCCTTGGTTTCTTTTTAGGGCATGTCATCTATCTTCCCTCATTTCTGCTCACTTCTTTGGCTTCATTAAAAAAATAATAAAGTTACAGACTCAGAAGCTCACAGGGACAGTTCTGCCCTGTCCTGTAGAGTCGCTGTGAGTTGGTATTCAATTGATGGCAGCGAGCCCTCCCCCCACTCCCATGCCCCAGACACACATACTTAGGCAATTTCTTGATTGATTGAGCCTCAGTTTCCACATCTGCATTGTGGGATAAACCCACCCAGCTTCCTGGGTTGCTAATTTTGATAATGGGGGTGGCTAGCTTTTGCCATATATAATTTTGTATGTAAGGCAGTTACTGTGGCCACCATGTCTCTGAAGAGGGAAGCTAGGCTCAATTAGACTCTGTTTCTATTCATGGACTTGACACCAGGAGATACTGATTAGGCATCTGCTCTCTGTGCAGTCCTGTGCAATGCACTTTGGGGGCTGCAAGTAGAGGCACATTTTCCAGCTAGTTTGCTCGCCATCTGGGAAGAGAATGAACACGTGTGGGATAACGAAACCGCGGGGTTGGACAGGGTGTGATGCAGCTCTGTGGTGGGAGTCTGGCTGCAAGCAGGGTGGAGTCTGACAGGGGGCCCAAGAAAGCGAGGGAACTGGGGCACATTTCCTGGAAGAAGTAGCCTTGAGCAGGAGATTGAAGGGTGGGCAACCCCTGGAAGGTGGTGAGAAAGAAGGAGGGCCATTGAGGCAGGAAGCTGACCATTCAGTGGGGGATTCCATGTGCTGGGTACTCAGCTGCATGCCATTTGGGTTGGAAGCTGCAGGGGTGCTCTAGATAATTCCTCAGGTACTGTGCAAAGAGACTTAGCAACTTGGTCCTGGCCCCATAATGTAGGAGCGGGCAGAGCCGGTCTTCCCACTAGGTAAACCAAACCAAAAAGTCTGATAGGTTCTTCCAAGGAAAAGTGCCTACTCTCTCTGTCCAGTTCCTGGTGACACATCTGCCCCTGGTGCCCAGGGGACTGGAGGACAACAGGGCACCTGACTCTGGGGTGGCAGTCAGAAGGCCAACCAGGGACCCAGGAAGTGGTTCAGCATGTGCAGGTAGGGCTTATGTCAATTAGACCTTCTTGGGTAAACGTGAGGGTGGAGCTCAACCCACCATTGTATTGCAGCCTGATGACTGCTTCTTGGTATCATAAGCCCTTCTGCATATTAGAGAGACCTAGGAAAACCGAATTCGCTTTGGCCCTTCATCTTCTGCAGAAACTGTATCTGTGTCTGGATTCTTGACCCCCGGTTGCGTCACTTACTTGTTCCAGGAGCCATCTATGGGCTGCTGAGGGTGGGTTCATTCTGCTTACGTTGCATCTCTGCATCCACCAGCCTGTGCTCCTGCTGCCTCGGCTTCTTCCTTACCTTGCGTCCACGTCATAGGGGAAGCCTGACTGAAACCAGACTGGACTGACCTGTTTTTATAACTGTGTAAGCCACCACTTGATGGAAATCCTTTTGTGGTAGTTATAGAATCTGGTGCCAATTTGAGACTATTAAGCGTGAAGGGGTGGAGTTTAGCCTGTCAATCATGTCGCTGCTTGATGACCTCATTTGGAGGCAGGACAGAAATAAATAGCTCACTGAAGGTGGTATAGACACACTCACTCCCTCATGAGACATTGTGGTACATGGAGCCCCTGCCAGCGCTGAGTCCACAGGACTGCCACTGGGTCCACAGGACTGTCCACCCACTGGCCTATGATCTTCCTGCATTCAGCATCATTGCATGTATTGCATGAGTCTGAAGAGGAATTTATAGATTGGTATTGGACATATGGGCTAATATTGAACTTATGGACTTGATCTGGACAGGCCTGGGATGTTTTCTCAATATACAATTGTTCTTTTATACAAAACTCTCCCTTAAGCACATATGAGTGTCTCTGGATTTGTTTCTCTGGTCAACCAAGACTAACGCACACTTTCTACATAGAGCATATGAACTTCACTGGTTTTGTTTTTCTAGAGATCCCAGCCTAGCACAGCATGAAAAGGTGAACTCAGCCAAGCAGACACAACCTCTTGGAAAATGGCATGAAGGGACTTGAAGAGAATGAGGCAGGGACCTCATCAGAGGTGGATCTGAGGCAACATTGTGGGGAAGAGGCAGGGCTGGTTGTCCTGGAATAGGTTGTGTCCTTCTTAAAAATGTGCTGAAGCCCACTCCCTGGGCCTGCGACTATGACATTGTTGCTTCGAAATAGGGTCTTTGAAGACGTCATCAGTTGCATTAACTCGAGCTTAGTACTGGAATAGGGTGGGTGCTGGAGCCCTGGTGGTGGCGTGGTTACAAGTTGGGCTGCAATTTAAGGGTCAGCAGTTCAAAACGACAGGAGAAAGACTGGGCTTTCTACTCACTTAAACAGTGAGTGTCTTGAAGACACCCCCCCAGGGGGTCACCATAAGCCAACATTGACTGGATCTCAGTGAGAAGAAGGGCGGGTTCTAATACAATGAGTGGTGTCCTTATAAAAGAGGAGGGAGATGCAGGGGGAGAGATGGAGTGAGGTGATCGGGCTCCCCTAAGGCAGGAGACACAGTCCAACCAACACCTCAACCTGAGACCTCTGTCCACTGTGAGACAACATGCTTCTTTGCATACATTCTACCCCCCGTCCCCCCACCCCCATCTCCCCATCACCCAACACAAGTGCACTACAGCGTGGATATGTTGCTAAGGCCTGATCTTGAGCCATTGGCACGCTCCTTGCTGTGCTTGAATCAATTGTTGCAGCCACTACCTCGATCCGTTCTTTCAAGGGGCGGTCTCTTTCTGGCTAAGCCTGGACTTTGTCCAGCACGATGTCCTTTTCCTGCTCACATGTTCCGTGTACATGAGGCAATCTCACTTCCCTCACTTCTAAGGGTCTCTGGCCGTGCTTCTTCCAGGTCAGGTTTGATCATTCTTTTGGCCGTGCACGGCTCATTGTTCTTTGCCGACAGCATTGTTGTCCACATCCACATGCATGCGAGATGATAGAGACGAGACCACCTTGACTTGGGTCAGGGGCATCTTAATCCTCAAAGTGACACATTCACTTTCTAACTCTTCAAAGAGTTCCTTTGCCCCATGGAATATATAGACATATATATGAACTTCTGCCCCGTGGGCACTGATTGTGGCGCCAAATAAAACAAAATCCTGGAGGAGTTCAATCTTTTCTGTGCTTATTTTGATCCTGATTATTGGTCCAATGGTGGGATTTATGCTAAGGAGTGACTCACCCTGAAGGTCCTTTGATCTTTATCAGTAAGTGCTTTACTTTCGGGAAGCAAGATTGTGATATCTGTATATCACAGGTTGATAAGAAATCTTCCTCCAATCCTGGGGCTATGTTCTTCTTCTAGGCCCACTTCTTGAATTATTTGTTCAACATGCAGATTGAATAATCTTGGTGACAGGAAACAAACTTGTACTCACCTTTCCTGGTGTGTTCTAGTCTTGGTCTTTGTACAGGTCCTGCATGAGCATAATTAAGTGTCCTGGAATTCCTATACCATTAACTCTGAGCTAACTGACTTATTCCCACATGGTCTCCCAATTTGTAATTTCTCTAATTCTGAACACACGTTAAACACACCTTCTTGGGTGCCAATGTGCATTGCAACAGTTTCCGCAGTAGCCAAAAGTAGAGACAACTCAAGTGTCCACTAATAGGGAAATGGACAAACCAAATGTGTGATGGCCATACAATGGAATAGACATCTGCCATAGAAGGCAGTCCAGCTCCGGTATGTGCTACACCGTGGAGGACCCTTGAAAACACCACTGAGGGACAAAAGGAGACATGTGGCGGTCATGTGCTTATGCTAATTTCATGATTGAGATGTAAAGGTGGAGTTTGGCCTGTTAATCTGGAGATAGCCATTGAGTAGCCAATGAGGCCTGTGGGTGGGCATAGCTTTCTCCTGAGACTTCTGGGAAATCTCGCAATATTTCCCTCTCGGAGATGAGAAGCTATCTCCCCAGCTGTTGGAAGTTAGTCTCAGAGATGATGAATTACTGACAAGACAAGATGGCAGTGTCTGAGGAGCCGAAGGAGGCAGAGGAGAAGCCACACGGCCTTACCCTGATGGAATCAGACCTCTGAAGCTGGAGAAGTCACGTGGAGACCCTGCCACTGCTGAGTTACTTCTACCACCACTGGGTGCTGTTGATGGACCCTGAGCCCTGGAAGTGAGGAGCCATGGGGAAATCCCTGCCAGCACCCGGATTCTGCATCGACTGGCCTGTAACTTCATGAGTTGGAAGGAGACCTTATAGACTGGTATTGGGCATATTGACGAATGACTTTGACTTTGGACTTATGACTTTGAACTGGACTGAATTGGGATGCTTTCTTAATGTCCTATTCCTCTTGTATATAAACTGAACCCTTATATTCATATATGTGTCTACGAGTTTGTTTCTCTAGTCTACCCGGGACTAACACAAGACAAGATGAGATAAACATGAGATGATCTGTCTTATATGAAGTAGGGTGTCCAGAACAGGCAAATGCAAAGGCTCAGCAGAGTAGAACTGTACAGGGGACTTCCAAAGCTGCACAGTAGACTGCCACATCTTCTAGGTTCGAACTGCCCACTCTTTGGTTAGCAACAAGCACATATCCACCGTGTTATCAGGGCTCTTCCAAAAGGTGTCGGTTGTCCTTTGGTACCATTGAATGGTTCTGACTCACAGGCCTAATGCACAACAGAACAAGATGCCGCCCAGCCCTGCCCCAGACCCACGCTTGTTCTCACATTTGATTCCATGGTGGCAGCCACTGGGTCACCCCATCTAGGTGAGAACTTTCCTTTTCGGGGCTGCCCTCCCCTTTACCAAGCGTGATGTCCTTCTCCAGGGACGGGTCTCTCCTGACAGCACGTCCAAAGTAGGTGAGATGAAGGCTCACCATCCTTGCCTCTAAGGAGCAGTCTGGCTGAACTTCTTCCAAGATAGATTTGTTTGTTTGTTTCTTGGCAGTCTACGATACTTTCAATACTCTTCGCTAACACCGTAATTCAAATGAATCCATTCTCCTTTGATCTTCCCTAGTCTATGTTCAAATTTCCCTGGCATGCGGAGTGTCCGAAGATACCATGGCTTGGGTCAGTTGCATCTCAGTCCTGAAAGCGACAGCTTGCTTTCCAGCACTTCCAAGAGCTTTGCAACAGCTTGACCTGATGAAATGAGTCATTTGAACAGATGTCTGTGGCCTTGGAATGGGAGAATCTACTCAACGTCCCCACGTGCCTCCCGGCCTTCACCCTTCTTGTGTTTGTTCTAAAAGAAAGGTCATTCAGATAAGTCAGTGTCCAGGGATCTTCATTTCCCAGTACCAAGGGCTCAAGCACTGGAGCTAAGAGCGTGTACATCGGGATCAGGGACTAGATGGGCAGCTGGGACAGGGAAACAGAGGAAGGCCTGTGCTGGTATCCGTTCTTAGGAGTTGGGAAGAGAGGAGCAGGGTGATTGCTGGTGCGGACTAGAACTTATGTCCGGTCCAGTCACTTCCTGACTTACTGTCCTGGACAGGACAGGAGCCCTGGTGCATAGCAGTTATACATTGGGCTGAGAATTGCAAAGTCAGCAGTTCAAAACCACTAGTCACACCTTAGGAGAAAGACCGGCTTTCTACTCCTGTGAATAGCTAAAGTCTCAGAAGGTCACAGGGCAGTTCTACCCTGCACTTGGAGGTGAGTGAGTGAGCGAATGTCCTGATGGTGCAGCACGCTAAGCGGTGGGCTGTCAATCGCAAGGTTAGCGATTCTTATCCACCAGCTGTGCCGTGGGAGAAAGACGCGGCTGTTGGTTCTCCTAAAGCTATGCGGTCGCAGACACCCCAAGGAGCGCAGGCCACTCTGAGGCAGGATTGAGCCGAGGGCAGCTGTTTGGCTTTTTGGTTTCATCTTCCGGGGGGTGGGCAGACACTGCAGGTGGAGAGGCAGAGTGCTAGTCTTCCCTGTGGGAGACACTGGGTCTGTTCCCAATCTCTGTGTCCTCGACACCTCCCTGTCAATGGAAGCGGGGTCAGGATCTGAAGCGAAACAGTTGTCAGTGGAGCTTCCAGACTAAGACAGCCTAGAGCTGCTGGGTGATTTATTTCTGAAAATGTGGCCCGAGAAAACCCAATGGAACACAGCTGCTCCATCCTGCTTGTGCCATAAACTGTGAGAAATGTTGCACTTAGTTGCAACAAGAACAACTGAGTCACAGGAGAATGAAAAGAGGCAAAATTTATTGAAAGAAGGAAAAAGAAAAAAGGAAAGGAAATTCCTGCCCAGGGGCCAGCAGCGTGTGATTCGGTTAGCTGGCTGACCCCATTTCTATCTCAACTTAGACTTTTTATAGGGGGCGGTGTTACTTGGGACCTGCAGCTACGCAAGCAGGCGAGTTACAGACATGAAACTGCAGTCAGCTGAAATTGTGACATCATCTCAGAACACGAGGGGGTGAGGCAGGGGTATTGTGTGGAGAAGGGACAAGGTGTGGTAATCGTCCCTCTCGGTGGTACTCTGGTCAGCTAGGCTAGCTACCACAGAACCAGCTTACAGCCACAGCGTCTTCCTGGGGGTCACACAAATGTGGGGAGCCCAGGAGCGCTGCTTCCCATTTTGTACACTCCAAAATAAAGGAGCGGTGGGTGTTCCAGTGTTTCCAGAGAAAGAACGTGAGGTGCTGCTTGGCCGGGTGTGTAGCCAGCCCTCTTTGCTCACATGTAGTTGGACATTGATTTGGAGGGGCTTCAGAGAGGGGTGTCGTAGATACTGCTGGCTGCAAGATCTGCAGTTTGAAGCTACCAGTCGCTCTTTGGGAGAAAGACAACTTTCTATTCCCATAAAGTCTCAGAAACTCACAGGGGCAGTTCTACCCTGTCCTACGTGGTCCGCTATGAGGTGGCCCAGAGTTGAGGGCAGTTTGGAGAGGAAGCAATGGAGATGACTGAGGAGCGAACCCCACTACACCGTCCCTTGGCCCGACCTGGTCCCACGGAACTCTAGCCCTGGTAGTTATCAGCACTGCCTGCTCCTGGGCGAGTCATTCATGATGTGGTTTCTGCCAGGTGTCCTGGTTTTCCTTATGGCAGAGGAGTGGGAGATAAGCTATCAGGAGTCCTCTCAGAGAGAACATTGTCTCCTGCCTCATCTTTACAACCAACCTCTCAGGCAACCTTGCCCACTCTAAGGGCTGGCGGCCAAAGAGGGCACACTCACTTCCAGAGTCGGCAGCTCTTTTGTTCTCAAGTTTGTCTGGCCCAGAGCAAACAGGCCCCAATAAAGCGAATGCCATTTGGATATCGAAATGCAAAGAGAAATTGTCTGGGAGGACAATAAAGCTTTTGATGGGAGATTGCAGGGCTAGGGGAGATTACATTGTCTAATTTCCCCTGCAAGGCAGATGATTTCCCAAAGGAGAAATGCTGGTCTGAAGGCTGAGTCACAGTTCCACAGGCAGGATATTAACATGATTTGATTGGCTAGTGGCTTATGAGTTGTGCTGGGAACCACAAGGTCAGTGGTTTGAATCTACCAGCTGCTTCGAGGGAGACAGATGGGGCTTTTCAGGTCAATAAAGAGTCGTGGTCTCAGAAACTCACAGGGCAGTTCTACCCTATCCCATAGGGCCACTGTGCACCGGCATTGACTCAATCGCAGTGAGTTTGGGGTGGGTTTTATTTGACAAGATGCAGTTGCAAAACGTGGAATTTTGTAGGCAGCATTATGCACCTATTTTTGCTTGTTGGCTGCCAGCCGTGTGTGTGTGTGTGTGTGTGTGTGTGTGTGTGTGAATTGAACTGCCCCATAGGCCTTTCCAGATTAGCTGAACAACCAGGCTCTTCTGAGTCACCTCTGTCTGGGTGCCCATCTTCTGTTTAACAGTTGAGGGCAGAACTGTTTGTGCTGCCCAGGCCTCTCTGCCCATTTAGCAGCCCTCACACATTCACACTGAACTCACGGCGACCCGTGGCTTCCCAAGACCCTGTCACTGGTCATGTCCGTACAAAGCCTCGTCTTTCTTCTGAGGAGCAGCTGTTTGTTTCAAACTGCCGACTTTGCGGCTAACACACAGCCACTGTGCCACCGAGGCTTAGTCAGGGGTCTTCAAACTTTGTAAATAGGAGGCCAGTTCACTGTCCCTTAGACTGATGAAGGGTCGGGCCATAGTTAAAAAACAAACAAACAAAACTATGATCAAATTCATTGCGGGCCCAGGATGAGCTTGCTGCTAAGCAGGACAGCCGTGGTGGGAAAAACACCCAGTCAGATAAGTGTCCTTGGTGGGTCGCATGTGGCCCGCGGGCCATAGTTTGAGGACCCCTAGCTTAGGTCATAACTGCGTACAGCTCACATTGAGGCCCGCCAGCTCTGGCCCTCACAGTTTGCAGGTAGAGTTTTGTTGTCACAGACTGCACTCTGCTTTAAGCCAGCAGTGGGGGACTTTTTTTTTTCCTGCCATGAGCCACTTGGGTTTTTATGAAGGTCATTCAAGAGCCATATGAACTGACCAACTCAAAAACCAGCCTGCAACAATTGGTCAGAGTTCATTCACCCACCCCTGATGTGATGGCTGGTAGTGTGCTGCTAACCACAAGTTCTGTAGTTCAAAACCACAGCTGCTCCTTGAGAGAAAGCAGAGGCTTTCTGCTCCCCAGAGTTAGTCTCAGAAATTCACAGAGGGTCGCTAAGGGTGGAACGACCCTAGGGCAGAGGGTTTGGTTTTCAGGCGATGGCTGGAGCTGTGGTTTTTCAAGAGAATTCCCATGAAGGTCACGAGCGAGAAGTTTCAGGTTAATCTAGATGCTGTTTCAGGCAAGTGTGCCACTGAGGCCCACAGCTGAACACAGGCAGCCTCATGCCACTACACGCCCACATGTGCGGCACAGAGGCCAGAGAGAGGGGCACAGCCTGCGAGAGCGCAGAACAGGGTGAAACGGAGGAGAGAGTGTAGTCCGACCCGCTACTGTCCAGGAGTGGGGTAAAGCCTAAGTGAGAAGAGAGGTTGTGGGCCCTGAATAGGCTGGAGCAGGTCCCTGAGGGCACCTCTCCCTCTCCCTGCCTCTGACCAGGAGCAGAGTACAAAGACAATGACCTACCTTCCCACAGCCAGGATCTTTAAAGCCTCTGGCTGGGGAGCCTGGTGGATGGTATTGGCCAACCCCATTGGCTAAAGTAAGTCCACCTGGGTCTAGTTTGGGCCGCCCAAGTGTACCGCCTACCTGTGGGGGGGGTGGGGTGGGGTGGGGTGGGAGCGCTGAATTGGAGCATGCTCAGTTTGGGGTTCTTCATGCTCACCTGAGTCCTTCCCCACCTCCCCCATGGGGCCTATACAGGTAGGGGAGGGACAATCCCCTTTCGCTGTGACCTCAGTTACCTAACAGATTGCTTCTCTTTGGTGAGGCCTGTGATGTTAGCTGGTATTGGCGATTTCTCGGGCCTCAAGAGGCCCACGGGCCGGACATTCCCACCCTCTTTCCCCATGGTCTCTGGCTGTCCTCCCCAAGGGCTGTCGGCATGTTGTCGAAGCATCACCTGCAAAGCCGAACACCTGTCCGCGATGGCCCTTAGAGATGACACTGCTGGTCCCTGCAGCAGACAAAGGCTGATGGTTCAGGACTGGGCCACACTCACTGTCAGCCCTAACAGGGTGCTCTGTACAGGGCGGCCTCACAGGACGAGGCAGGCAGAGAATGAGAAAGGAGAGTCTTCCAGTGGGGGAGTTCAGGAGCAGCTGGGGGAGATGGGTAAATTACTGAAGAGCAGGAGCAGTTCTCAAGGACTTTAAATGCCTTCATTTACATTAGAGAGCTGATAAGCTAATTACACAACAATCTCATCCAAACCCTTCCCTCGGCCCCCTGAGGTCCTGTTAGATAACCACTTGTTAACTTAGTTAAAAACAAAAACAACAACATGCTGTTTCTTTCAAAATTTGAGCATCCTGAGTGGTCTCTCCCCACCACTCCAATCTCTCTTTACTCTGAATTACACATGAAATAATTTTTTCTATGAATGGAAAATGGCTATGAAAATAATCTAATTTAGCATTTCTCAAGCTGCAGAAGCTGTAAGTGAAGCATCATTGTATCCTGTATGTAATATGAGATCCGCCCCACGACCGATCCCTTTTCTTGAGGTCTGTGACAGCGCTGGTGGTGGAGTGACTGTTGGATGACACCAGTTTAAAACCACCAGGTGCTTTGTGGGAGAAAGACGGGGCTTCCCACTCCCCTGGGGGAAGTTCAAGCCTGTCCTTCAGAGTGGCTCTGAGCTGGCATTACCTCATGGGTAGGGAGTGAGATGGACATGGTAATTTGGAAACTTCAACTCTACTTACAGCCAAACAACCAAATAAAAACCAACTCACAGAGACCCTCCAGGAGCAGGTAGAACCGCCCTGTGGATGAGAGGCTGGAACTCTGTAGGCGCAGAACCACAAACAGGCCTAAAAGGGGAACAATAGCTCTAGGAAGATCACATTCCCTAGAAAGATCTGCCCCTGGAGATCAAAAGGACGACATTTGTCCAAGAACAGAGTTCAGAAGGGTTAGGAAAGGAGGAGGAATGGACACAGGGAGTTCATTGTGGGAATTGCGATCAATGACATGAAGCAAAATGTGTGTGGATTGTTGAATGGCAAATGGATCCACTCTGTAAGTCTTCATAATTCACAACAAAAAGTTATTTTATAGTTTTTACTATATTCAAACCCCACGTGTGCAAAATCGCTCTCCTCCCTCTGGTTTTTAAGGCCAAGCCTGTCCTCGGAGGAATTTCCAGGTGAGTTTGAACTGCCAACCTCTTGGTTAACAGTCAAGCATGCCCCTATTTGCACCATCCAGACTCCAAAGAGCAGTATAAAAAAAATCAAAAGTTGAAGCTGAGCCCCAGTGGTGTAGGGGCTGTGTGTGGAACTGCGGCCCACTGGGTTGGTGGTTCAAATCCAGCAGTAGCTCTCCAGGAGCAAGGCTGGGCCTCCTACTGCCACCAGAGGGCAAGAAAAACAAACCACCACCACCACAACAACAACAAAACAAAAAGTTCAAAAATTTATAATAAAGCAAAATCAAGGTTTGGACAGATTAGACCATCATGGTAAGTCTAATATTTTTGTGTATACCAGAGAACATCAGTTTGTGGAAAATAAACAAGTATTTTATTATTTTATGCCTTCCTTTTTAAAATTTTGTCATCTTTTCAATTATTGTTATCATTGAATGTGGACTCTTACATTTCTTGTTACAATCCATATGTTGACTACACCAGGCATGTTTGTATATGTTGCCTTCCCTCATTTGCAGACTTTCTATTGGACCCTGGGTATCAGCTCCTAATTTCCCCCATCCCTCCCCCTCTACTATGCCCCCTTGGTAGATTATAGATTATTACTATTTTCATATCTTCCACAGACCACTATCTCCCTCCCTCCGTGTTTTCTGTTGTCCTTTCTCCCTGCAGAGGGGTGTTTGGGTTATGTGACGATTACTGTGATTGGTTTCCCCTTTCTCTCTTTCCCTCCCCCCTTTTCTGCTTTCTCTTCAATTGAGGTTTCCCCGCTGTTTTATTTTGCTAGTGCTGTTGGGTTTTTGGTTCGTGCATGTAGGTTTTTCTTGATATGAAATCCAGGATAGGTAAGTCTATTGACACAGTAACTTTAGGGTTGTGACTGGAGCCCTGGTGGTGCAGTGGGTGTGTGTTGCACTGTTAACCACTAGGTCAGCAGTTCAAAGCCGCTGTCCACTCGGCAGTAGGAAGACGAGGCTTCCTACTGCTGTAGAGAAGGCCACAGGGGGCGCTTCTCCTCTGTCCTCTGTGTCACTAGAGTTGGAGTCGACTGGATGGCAGGGAGTTTGGTCTTTAACTCTTTGCAGTGCAAAAGGGGGAATTCCTGAGTGATGTAAATGATGAAGGTGCTCAGGTACCAATCACAGAATTGGAGGCTTTGAACGCCCTATCTGTCAGGCCCTCAGTGATTGAGTTCAGAACAGTCAACCCTTGACAACCCGATGGAGCGCAGTTCTCTTTGATACTCACGAGGCTGCCGGGAGCTGAAACGGACAAGATGGCAGATGGCTCTCTGGTGCGGCAGGGAAACGCAGGGCACCCGCTCACGCACTCATGAAGACTTTCTCGAGAAGGGCAGCAGAGCCCTGACCCCGGAGGGACTGTCAGAGGTGGAACCTGGGCCACTGAACGGGTTACTGTCAATGCACAGCAGCCAGTCCTGCTTTGGGGCCCGTTTGTGTCGACTCGTGCCAAAGTTCGGAAGCTGTTTGGACCTGCGTAGATACCTGGGCATTCCAGAGAGGACTGGGTCCAGGCAGAGGGGGCTCTGGGCATGGAGATGCAGTTTCAAGAGCGGCCTCCACCGCTGCTGCATCCCTGCTTCTGCCTTCTCCAGGCTCACCAGCAGAGCTGCTGTGCCGCCGTCCCCACACGCTGGCGTGGAGCTGGTGAGTTTCCACTGGAAGCCACAGGCCTGTGTCCCGGCCTGCGGGTCCGTAATTCACAAGTCCTGGAAGGAGGAGCGGGAATTGGGGGGACAGGAGACGCGAGAAATGGAGACAAGACAGGATTCTGATCAAGTCTCGTTTATTGGAGCAAAACTTAGGGTAAATATAGTCAATGTCAG
>PVJH01042873.1:0-13983 GCA_004026705.1 Nesogale talazaci | reverse complement strand
AGATGAATGGGAACGCCTGAGCCATGCTGGAGCATCTTGTCAGTATTGGTGTGAGGCTACTGGTGGGGTCCCTGGTACAGGGTAGGGAGCCAACTCTGTATCTAGGTACTTGGCTGATGTGCTTAAGCAGGCAATTATGGAAGCAAATCTCCCAGAGACTTTACAAGACTGAGAGAGCATTATCAGCCTCATTGCCTTTATAGCCCTTCTGTCATTGAATAAATCTGGGTCAGAGAACAAAAGAGTCTCCTTTCGAAGAATTCACCAATTTCACAGGTAAAGGACTCCCAAGCTGCAGCCTGATACCGTATTCAAGGACAAAAATATTTTTGAGTATCACAATCCAAATTGTCCTATGACACATGAAGCGTAATGGATGGAGCAGGATAGTGATAGAGGGCTTTTTAAATCTCCCCTTCTGTTAAACAATCAGGGGCAGGGAAAGATATGCTATTTAGGTGGGAAGCACAAAATATCTTTTTAATTTTTTTCTTCTTATGTCCTTATTAATGAACTGATAATTTTAGTTTGGTTTATAAATCAATAAAATAATTCCTATTGTATATGCAAATTTCTGTTTCTTCATTCCCATTTCTAAACAACTTGTATTTCTGCTTGTCATGTTTAGGACATGGTGGCACACTGGTTTGAGCATCAGGTTGTGTAACCCTGAGGTCAGTGGTTTAAACCCACCGTAAGTGGGATGTATCTATTATGCATGCATAGAATATGTTGTACAGTGAGACCGCTACAAACATTAAAGCATTCTCTCTAGCCCCTGAGTAAACAAGCAGACCAGTGACAGTTCTTTCCATGTCTCTTGTATGTTTACCGAAGTTAGTTGAAAAATTTCTCAGACCTGCTCATTTCTGTTGAACTTCACTTTAAATTGTATCATTTAATTACATGCCCCAAAATGAAATATGAGTGTTTAAAACAAGTATTTCTCTAAAGAGTAAGCTTCATGAATCAGAAATATTTGATTACAGGATGTAGTTAAAAACACTGCTGTCAAATTAGGTGTGTCACTCAGATAAAGTGTCAAATTAGAGATAATTTTTAGATCGTAAAATAATTACAAAATAAAGAATGTTCTTTGCTTAACTCACTTTTGATGTTCACTCTTAAGGAAATTCCATCAGAAAAGCATATATAATGTAGTAACGGTGGGTTGTAATGCTAAAACAAAAACAATTCAGGAAGCATGGTTTACAGATTTTACGTCTTCATAAGTTAATGTGGTACACTAGACATTTTGAAACAACTCATGGACAATTTGGGTGTTGGAAAATATCATAAAATCTTCCCAGAACTCTCACTACATATTACTCTTATTGGGATCATAATAGCTCTAGGCAGGGAAGAATGGAAAACAAAAACAAAGAAAAAATTGAAAACATAGAAAAGACCAGAATAACTGGTTTGTGGCCGTCAGACACCCTTTAAGCCTGGAAAGAAATGTAGTCCTGGGATCATTTTCAGGCAAACAATAAAGTGCGTAAGAACACCAGGGATGTACTTGTCACTGTAGCCAACCGTATGAGACCCAAAAGGCAGCATTTGCCCCAAACAAAGCTCAAATGGCAAAAAGTGGCCAAAAAGAAGAAAAATGGAAATGAGGAAGCCAAGGAGGAAGATAGGAGCATTATCATCAATGTCAAAAAAACAAAAAAAAACTGTGTATGAATTATTAAAGAGCAAACTGATTTGCTGGGTAAACCATCACCCAAACTACATTGAAACAAAGAAGCAGCAACAAAAGATTGCCAGAGATTGCCAAATGCTAGAAAGAGCTGTGAGTATCTCTCTCTCTCTCTCTCTCTGTCTCACTCACACACACACAAATACATGATGAAGAATATAATTTATTAATTGATCTAAAACTACGTATACTTTCTGATGATTTATAGAAAAACAATGACTCGATAATTATTCAATGGCCATCTAACTGTGAACAATGTAGAAGGTGTGTGTGTCGGAACAAACAGTTGCCCCTGGCTTGATTCTGACTCTTTGTGATGCCACAGCATGGAGTCCAACCCCCCCGTGGGAATTCCCGATGCTGTGATCCTTGTGGAAGGAGACAGCCCTTTTCCCCCCTGAGAGCTACTGGTGGATTTGATCTGGTGAATTTCTTAGTTAGCAGTCAATCGCTTACATCATCAGTCCAGCCTCTTCCTACAGCACTCCCATGATGCTTGGTCAGGGGCGAGTGAAATCGACCCTCAGTAATATGAACTGAAAATGATGGTGAGGACGGTGCAAGACTGGGCAGTGTTTCCTTCTGTTGTGTGAAGCGTCCCTATGAAATGGAAAGGGAAGCCACCTGGACAGTACCTCACAGCCACCACCAAACCACTTGCTTGATGATGTCACCAAAGTGTTTCATTTTTAAAGTTAAGGTAAAATTATTAAGATATGGAAATATTTGCTTTAAAAAAGTCTCCTTAGGTCTATCTAAAATTTTTTTTAACATGCTGTTGACTAACAGATAAGTACTTGATTCCGGTTGTGTGATGTGTGAGTTAAGAGGAGCTCTGTTGCGTGAATACCTTATCCACAGAGATTACACCTTGTTACTTTGAAATGATCAGGGATCTGACATTCTTCGTACAGAACAGGTCTAGGAAAGTTATGTTTCACCATTAGGCTGTACAGGAAGTCTGACCAGCCAACTATTTTCTCTGTCTCATTCCATTGTGACTTTTTCATACTCTCTTCTGTCACAACTATTTAAAGAGGAGCAAAGTCAAAGTCCTGGTCATTTAAAATATTCTCCCCATCACTGTCTGGCAGCTGGGAAGTCTTGGAGGATACACTAGCACATGTTGGTCTAAGCTCTATGACAAAGTCTTTGTTTAAGCCATACTGGAAAATACCAGCATTTTCTCTTATGCATTAACCCAAGTGGCTGAAATGTCAGGTAGAAAACATAGTGTTTTAATATAGCTGGTATATCCCTGCCTTTCTAACATTTTCGCCTTTTTCAGCAATGCAAACTACCTCTCTGCAGGGACTCACCAAGATGTATGTATAATAAGGCAACTTGGAATGGATGGTATGTATCAAAAAGGGTCCTTTCCATATGGACTATTTTTCACAAGGAAAGCAAAAAATAAAATTTATAGTAGCTTAAAGATGAGGCTTTCTTCTCCTGTAAATATTTATAGTCTCTGAAGCCCTAGGGAACAGTTATACTATGTGTTTTGGGGTCACTGTAAGTCAGAATCACCGTGATGGCAGTGGATTAAACAGTTGTCACACAGTCCAGTGAATACAGTGACTTCAAAAAGAGAAATACATTGCAGTTAGGAACGTTACTTAAAGTATGGACAAAAAAATCAGAGCATGCATAGCGATGTGTTTACAATGGAGTATTTTGGAAACTAGTTGGGACTTATAGCTATCTATTTGGATATATCTCTGAGTTGTCCCTAAGGTCACACAGCAAATCAGTTTTCCAAGATAACATAGTTTTTTCTATCTAGCAACATCTGGAAGACAGAGCTTTGTAAGAGAAAAGAGCTGTGGAGAAGTCAAATGTATACTTTTCCACAGTGCTCACATCAAGTCAAATGATCTTAGATAAGCCATTTCACTACCCTTATTTTGATCAATTTAGTTTGAATAAAGGCAACAGATATTGTCCTCTCCATCAACTTTCTTGGATTATAAATAGGAGAGAACACTGTGATGGGGGGGGGGGGGAAGAAGCATGATCTGGCCTTGGGATATCTCTGTGTTTTTAATTAGTACTTGATGACCTCAACAACCAAGTCTCTCACATTTCCCGTTATGTCTTTAGTACAGTGTAGATGACAGTGTCTTCTTCCAGATAATGCTATAAGGGTGGAAATAAAGTCACATACGAAAAAAAGAATTTTGTAAAATGTGAAACATGATGAATATAATAAATGGAAATTTCCTTCCATGGAAGCAATAGAATTTGGCCTTAAGATGTCTGGAACCAGATATCAGAACCTGGGTCTGAAGATAAACGATATCAATAGAGCAAAGTACAAAAAAAATGGAATCAATGGAATTTGGTAATTGTAAATGGTGGATGACTGAGACAACTACAATGACATCCATGTTTCTAGTTGGGATGGCTGGGTCAATGGTGGTACTCTACACTATAAAAGAAGTATGAGGGGAAGAACAGATGAGAAGACATGAGATTTTCAATATTGTGGTGTTGAAGTGCCAGCATGATACCCAGGTAGAGATGTCAGGTAAGACTGGAATCTTGATTTCAATAGAGCAATGGATTATTAAATGAATTATTAAATGGTTGTAAAAGAGTATAAAAAAGAATGATAGGGCTGAGGCCCAGTGGCATAGTGTTTGTGATCGGGACTGCGGCCCACTGGGATGGAGGTACAATTTCAGCAGCGGCTCCACAGGAGCAAAGACTGGGCTCCTACTCCCACCATCAGAGGGCAGTGATGCCCCTCCCCCCCAAAAAAACGAATGATAACTTCCCTTGGTCAACTAGTATAATATAGGTATTGCTTCCCTCTGATCCTTTGCTTAACTCTATTTTTGATGAAGAATGGGCCCTTATTCTACAATTTATTTTCTAATTGAATTTTCAGGCAGACAACTGGAATATTCAATTAAATATAGGTCGTCTTCCTTGGTGTAAACTAGTAGTTTTTAGTGCCATGGAATAGCCTCAGATGCTTAGATGTGAAGAAACTGAGAATCTACTTCACAGCTGTCATGTGATTCGCCATCAACTCACTGATAGGTGAGAAGAATAAAACCCAATTTTTTATTCTCCTACCACTTCACGATTAATACCACCACAGTCAAGACATGCCTTCTTCGATGGCTGTTCTTCCCTTGGGTGAAAATAAAATCATATGGTCAGTTGCTTGACTAAACTTGTACTTGTTCTCTAAGCTTTAGTATTAAAGGGAAAAATCTGGCAATAAAACTTCAATATGATTAAGTAAAATGCTTTTTAAATCTCTTAATGTGGATTTATAATTCAATCCAGTGATGTGGAACTTGTTGCCAGCAGCAAACCCTTTCCATTTAAATGAGATCTTGCTTTCCTATAAGATTAACTACCCAACACAATGTAACTTTTCTTTTTAACTTTTCTGGCTATGAACAGCTTGATGATGTTTAGCATTCATATCAGTGGATGATATTAAAGCCACTTTCACAACATTGAAATGTTTTGATTTGGGATCTGAACAGCAGGCTTCCAAAGGAAGGAAACTGAATACACATCCAAGTTAATGGATAGAGACCAAAGACTAAGGTGCACCGACCACATCCGTGGTATTTTCAATAGCCCCATGTGCAGGCAAAAGTTTCATGATGAATAAGAAAAAATCCAAAAACAATCTATTATGCCCTGCAATTATGGTATTGGTGAAGAACATTGAATACAGAAAGAAAAATATCTGCCTAAAAAGAAGTGCAGCCAGAGTGTCCCTTAAAAAGGAGGATCCTGATACATTCACTTAAACTTGGGGTGTTCTACCAGGAGGAATTGGTCCCTGGAAGAACATCATGCCTGGTAAAGTCGAGGGTCAGGGAAAGGGGAAGACCCTAAGATGGATTGATCTGGTGGCTGCAGCAATAGGCTCAAGTATCAAGGCCATTGGGAGGATGTTGCAGGGTAGGACCGTGTTGCATTGCACTTTACACCATGGGTTGAAAGCAATTGACAGTACAAACAACAATGGAGATGACCATCTTAACTAATTTCGATGTAAGTTTCAAATCCCAGAATTTGCACGTCTGAGAAAAACTGACAGGGTATCGGGGTAAGTTTTTGAAATCTGGCATTGTTTTCTTACTCATCACATTTCTCAAGATTCTCAAAGGACCTAATTTTTTTTACCTGCACAAACACAGAGATTTATTAGAGGAGTGCCTTGCAAGGGGAGACTCAGCAGGGGCCTTAGAGCAACACAAGCCACAGGGACTCCAAGATTCACAAATAATTCAAAGAATCAGATCTCTCTTACAGAGGGAAATGCTTGGCTGATCTCATGAGCGTATTAGAAGGCTTAGACATTATTTCTTCAAATTTCCATGTCCCACCTGCCTTACCTGCCCACACACATGCATCGTATAGACAGCACTGTGCCAGATGCCAAGAGGGTTAAAAATAAAGCTAAAGCAAGGACCACAATTTTCAAGCACCTATACCCTGATGGTGTAGTGGTTAAATGCTGTGCTGGCACCGGCACGGTCTCTACAGTTCAAAGCCACCAGCACCTACGAAAGAGAAAGACTGGGATGTTTACTTCCACAAAGAGTTTTGGAAACGCACCGAAGGTCACCACGCGTCAGCATCGACTCGATGGCACTGAGTTTGGCTTGGGTTGGACGCTACTTGGGAGAAGACTGCTCATCCTGCCATCTGATGGTTCTGAGTCACAGATTCCTGAACCTATGCTGCTGCTGCTTTCTTCAGCAGGAGCCCATTGGTGGGTCAGGACCAAACTAGGAATATCCCCGATACTTTACTTTCCAACACACTCCACCCCCCAGTCATTGACCAAGATGGTTTTGATCGTACCACAAAAATAGACCACACACTTTGGGAGACTACCACACTGCTTTTCTGTGTGTGAACTACTGTAGCACCACATATGCACCACACAACAGTCCATGCATTCCCTAATCGCTTTGTTTCATCCAGGATCTCACATTTACTCAGTTAGTCTGCTTGTTGCCATTGTGTTCATGCCAGGTTCAGATGTCGGACATTCAGCATCGATACGTCACTATTATATAGCATAGTCTGAGAGATACAAAGAGGAAGTAGACTGTGGCAGTCATGTGCTTATATTAATTTCATGAATGAAATGTAGGGGTGGAGTCTACTAGCCTGTTCATCTGGAGATAGCCCTTGAGTAGCCAATGAGGCCTCTATGTGGGCATGGCTTTCTCCTGAGTCTTCTGGGAAATCTCGTGATATTTCCCTCGTGAAGATGAGAAGCCATCTTCCTTAGTTGCTGAGAGTTAGTCTCAGAGATGATGAGTCAATGGACAAGACAAGATGGCAGTGTCTGAGAAGCTGGAGGAGCCGGCGGAGAGACCACACGGCTTTGCCCTGATGGAGCCAGGTCTCTGAAGCTGGGGCGGCTACATGGAGACCTCTGCCAGCGATGAGTTGCTTCTGCTGTTGGTGGACTCTGTGCCTTGGAAGCAAGGAGCCATGTGGAGACCCCTGCCAGTGCTGGGATTCTGCACCCACTGACCTGTGACTTTGTGAGTGGGGAGGAGACTTTACAGATTGATTTTGGGCATATGGGCTAATATTGGACTTATGACTTTGAACTGGATTGGGTTCAATGTCCTCTTCCTCTTGTATATAAGCCTTTTCCTTATACCTATATGTGTGCCATGAAATTTGTTCCTCTAGTCTACCCGGACTAACACATAAACATAGCCCCTAATGTCTTCAGTTTTATAGAGACAGATACATAATCAAATAAGCAACAAAATCCAAATATAGACAGAACTATAGTAGGAGAGACATAGCCCAGACATTTATTGAATTCAGGATAAAGAAAATGAGAAATGAGATTTTATTTCAAAATAAAGTTGCTAACATTTCAAAATGCTCCCTTTGAATGAGGTACATTTTCTCGGCTTTTGAAATGTTAAATGTTCCAATAATATCATTTTACTAATAGAGCAATATATTATACATATATATGTATATACTAGTATTAGAAAGCATCTTTCCTATGAGATACTGTCTTTTTAAAAACAGTGGAAATATTCATTGGAAAGATAGAACTTAAAAACTAGAGGACTTTCCAAATGTATGTGGGAAATGAGCTCTTTTTTTTGCATGTGATCTTTAAGCAAAACAAAGAAAAATCATCATTTTGGGTAAAACTCCAAAGGAAACACTAAACTAACCTCTGGAATCACAGTCCTTGCTAGTATCCTTTGAGCAGACTCCTGCCTCGTGTGTCTCTTCAAAACTTATCTCATACATTCCCAGATCCAGAAAACGTTCCCTAACTTCTCAGTCCAGTGGTGACAACAGTTAGGCATCTTTAAAAAGGCAGTTGCCTTTAAATTACAGTGAAGTGCTATTTAAAAGATGCTTGTTTCTGTAGCTAGGCTGACTTCCTGACAGAAGCAGCAGCCATGATCGTAACCACTGTGCCTCCAGCCCTCAGGCCTAGCGCAGTTGCCACCTTTTGAATTGAGTTTGTTATTGCATTTCCTCTGAAGTCCCAAAGCAAGAATATTCATTTTTGTCCAGAAAAACATTTGTGGTTTTATTAAGTGAAACTAAATATATGTAGCAGAAATTTTAATGTACAGACATAATTGACAAAGGGAAACTAACGATATTTTCTTTATTATACCATCTCAAATTCATGAGAGAAAAAACCATGCAAAATAAGGGGCAAATCTAGCTACTGACACTTCAGGAACCCATTGGTGAGTGATGGATCTTAATTTGGGGGATGATTGTATGTCACAATATATGAAATTTATGATGAATAGATTCTGCAGTACTCCAATACTCCCATGGACTCCTTGTCTTACTGGAAAAAAATGTCGCTAAAATGGCAGTCATAAAATTTATAGAACTGGGTATACTTCCAATGACAAAACCAGGGAGAGGAATAACTGCTAGGTTCTTTATGCACAACCAAACACATCATGGGATTTAGTTCCCTGATTTGAACATTAAGAGTTCTGTTTAATGAGACATCCCAGTTAATTAGCCTACACATATTGAGTTCCTTTGCGCTCCATTCAAGTTCGTTGTTTGGTGGCTGGGGTATTAAAAGCTGGCAAGAAGTCATTCAAAGCACACTTCGCTTCTTTTCACCTGAGGAACTAGAGGAAGGAGAGTCCGGAAGAAGAAAGGGATCTGAAATGTGTGGCTAATTGCTTTCACAAACCATTGGCCTCCTTTTCCATGAAACCAAGAGAACTGGATGGTGACCAAATACTACTAATGAATATCTTGATCAGAGGTTTCCTAGACAAAGCCATGTCAAAGGAAGAAATTGTAGGCTAGAATTTCAATTGCCCATGAACCCTAAATTTTCTGAAACCAAGAAGGGTGGATGAAGCTGATTAACTAATATTTATTACTTGGAGATAATCTTTAAGCTTTAAACCAGAAATATTCCCTGAAGTTATCTTAAAGCCATGCAACAGTTTGTCTTAGCTAGGGAAAAAATATTCTGTCTTGATAATTATATTCTTTTAAGAGCCATATGGGATCCAACTGATAAGAGCAACCTGGAATATAGGTATGAACCACAGTGGGCAGTGAGTTCATACTGACGAGGGAGGAACAACATAGACAAAGGAGATGAGAATGGTGGCACAATTCAAGGAATTGTGTCAAAGCAAAGTCAATAAACTGGACATGGAGAACCTGATGATGGGTTAGATGTTGCTCTGTGCATTCTCCACAAAACCTACAAGATAAGCACAGTTCATTTTTAATCCACAGATATATAAGATTTGGACAACAAGACATGGCAGGCTGCTGCAAGGTTTCCTACTGTTCACAGTTAGTGTTACTTCAATGTGGTTAAAAGCCATCAATGGAGCTGTGTACAAAATTACAGAATTCATAATCTGCCCACACTGAGATGCTCACTGGGACTACAAAAGAATGTCATTTCTAATTTCATGAAAGATTAAATGTATACATTTCTTTTGTTAAACAGAGGAAGAAAAGCAACAGCAAAAACAAGATCCCCTCCCAACAAAGCATAGTTTGACTTTACAAAAGAGCATTCTTCATATATCTATAGGTTCTAATTACTGATACTTTTTCATGGATTAGTGAGTATTAAAAAAATCAGGAACAAAGTCATATCATTGCATGTCCACCTTCCTCCTATGATCACTGAAGACAAAGGTGTGCATAAGCAATTGTTGTGAAGAAGCTGATGGTGCACAGTTATCAAAAGATATAGTGTCTGGTGTCTTGAAGGTTTGAAGGTAAACATGCAACCATCTAGCTCAGAAGTAACAAAGCCCACATGAAAGATGCACACAAGCCTGTGGGACCAGGCGTGAAAGGGACCAGGTATCAGGCATCAGAGAACTAAAAATTTTATCATTATAAATGAGGAGGATTACAGATTGGAGATCCAAGGTCCACATGCAGGGGAAGTGACATCTCCTAACAGAATCGTCATGGGGAAGAGACAAGCCAGTCAGGGCACAGTGGAGTAATGATGAAATATGCATCTTTCCTCTAGTTCTAAAATGCTTCCTCCCTCTCACAATCATGATCTGAATTCTACCTTACAAATCCAGTTGGACCAGAGGATCTACACTGGTAGGAACTGGACACAGGGGTATTCAAGACAGATGATCCCTTTAGGACCAGTGGGGAGGATGGAGGGAGTGTGGAGTACAAAGTGAGAACCAATTATAAGGATCTACATAAAACCTTCTCCCTGGGGTACCAACAAGGGAGAAGTGGGAAAAGGGAGATATTGGACAGTGTTCGATAAGACAAAATTATAATAGTTTATAATTTATCAAGGGTCCATGATGCAAGGGGGAGGAAGTGGATGGAAAAAGGAGGAGCAATTGTTTCATGTACAATTTTGTCACCATATAGTGCAATACTTGTTGATGGGGTCTTACTGTAATCTGATCCAAACATTTCCCAGTACCTTTAAGAGAAATTCAGTACCCAAGTGTTCTTCACGATCCCTGTCATATCTGGTAACTGTTAATACACTGTGATCCCCCTACATACCAGGGGTTGAAGTGGAAAGAAAATGTTTTGATAATGATGATGGCATCAAAGATACAATTGTGCTTTGCATACAATGCATGTATGGGTGGATTGTGCTAAGAGTTGTATGAGACCCCAATAAAATGATTTTATAAAAGAAAGAAAAGGTATTGTTATGGGGACAGAAGATAGTGTAGTGATTGTCTGGCAATGGGTACCATAATGGAGAATAACTGAAAAAGAGTATGAGGGGTCTTATTAGAAGCACAAAAACGTTTTAAAACTCATTATTACTGAAAAAATTTGCTAAAAATCACTGAATTGTATACTTGAAATGGATGGATTTTATGATATGTAAAGTATATCTCAATAAAGTTGCTTTAAAACTTGAGTAAAAATGTGTTGCTCTCCCACTTCATAAAAAAATTATAATGGATGAAAAGCAGCACAAAACTTAGAAAAAAGATGGCAACATATTTGGTACAAATATGCTTGCTACAAGTATGGAATGTTCTAAGCGCTGTATAACCCCTCCCAATAAAATGATTTTTTAAAAAACTTAAAAACAAACAAAAATGAATGTATCATCAAACACTTAATTGCACTTTAAGCTTCTAGTTTTTTTTAAGTGTCTAGTCTTTTATAGAAAACTTTTCATTTGATGTTACACTAGTGGGAATCATCATCTCGTCTTCCCTTTTATTAAATTATAAAAAACCCATTACTGTCAAGTTGATTCCAACACATAGTGACCCTATAGGAAAA
This sequence comes from Nesogale talazaci, assembly GCA_004026705.1. Taxonomy (NCBI): domain Eukaryota; kingdom Metazoa; phylum Chordata; class Mammalia; order Afrosoricida; family Tenrecidae; genus Nesogale; species Nesogale talazaci. The sequence goes on along the minus strand of PVJH01042873.1, from coordinate 2,504 downwards.
AGTAGAATTTCCCCATAGGATTTTTAAGGCTGTAATCATACAGAAGCAGACATCTGCTTTAGTTTGTAAAAGAATGGGTGGGTTCAAATTGTGGACCTTTAAGTTAGCAGATGAGTGCTCAAGCATCATGCTAACAGGACTCCTGTCAACATTGTTCCATGTACAAGTTTGTCAACCATATAGTGCAATACTTGTTGATGGGGTCATCACTGTAATCTGATCTCAAAATTTCCCATTACCTTTAAGAGAAATTCAGTACCCAAGTGCTCTTCACGATCCCTCTCCTATCTGGTAACTGTTAATAAACTTTGATCTCTCTACATTTGTCTATTGTAGATATGAAAAAAAATGTGATAATAACATTCCTGTTTCCTCATGCTTTCCTTTCCAGTCTAAACAAGAGGAATGCTTTGTTTGGCATATCCCAGAGATCCATTGCCAGGGCACTAGGGCTGAAAATAGGTGCTCCTGCCAGAGTGGATCCAATTTTAGCTCCAACTGACCTTTGGTCAACTTTATATATTTGGGAAGACAGATGATTTACAAGGACTGGATATTAAATTTGTGGAATGGGAAAATGTTAACAGAAATTAACACAAAAATGAAATGCATAGATTCAAGGGGAACCTGCTGCAACTACTTTTTAGAAGCTATTGTTCTAGCTTCCATTGTTTTCAGCTTTCTTTTGGATTGAAGTTCTTCTGTATTTTATTTTTGTTATTGTTATTGCATTTTCTTTCTTTTTGTTGGGTGTGTGTGTGTGTGTGTGCGTTATAGTTTTCTTTGTATGAAATCCAGGATAGGTAAATTTAGAGATAGTAACTAGAATAATAATTTCTTAGAGTTAAGGCAGGGAAGGTTGAGGGGAAATGGAAATTTAACAAAAAAATAATAAAAATGAAGAAAATGTTCTAAAATTGTAGTGATGATTACACAACTCATTAAAACATATTCAAACCACTGAATTATGTGTTATGTGAGTTTTATCAATAAGACTATTAAAATAAATTTTATCATTGTCCACCTTCCTGATATCATCACTGAGGACATATGTGTGCATAAGCAAATGTGGTGAAGAAGCTGATGGTACCTAGATATCAAAAGATATAGCATTGAGGTCTTAAAGGCTTGAAGGTAAACAACCAGCCATCTAGCTTAGAAGCAACAAAGCCTAAATGGAAGAAGCACACCAGCCTGTGTGACTACAATGTGTCAAAGGGATCAGGTATCAGGCATCAAAAAAAAATTACATCATTATAAATGAGGGGAGCACAGATTGGGAACCCAAAACCCATCTGTAGGTAATGTGACATCCCCTTACACAAGGGTCACGGGGAGGAGATAAGTCAGTCACTGTACAGTGTAGCAACCATGAAACATGCATCTTACCTCTAGTTCTTAAATGCGTCCCATTCCCCGCCCCACCCAACAACTATCATGATCTCAATTCTACCTTACAAACCTGGCTAGACCAGAGGATGTACACATGTACAGATAGGAACTGGAAACACAGGGAATTTAGGATAGATGATCCCTTTAGGACCAGTCATGAGGATGGCAATACTGGGAGGGTGGAGGGAAGGTGAAGTAGAAAGGGGGAACCAATTATAAGGATCTACATACTCCTGGGGTATGGAAAACAGGGAACTGGGTGAAAGGAGACATTGGACAGTATATGATATGACAAGTAATAATAATTTATAAATTACCAAGGGTTCATGAAGAAAGAGAGGTGGGGAGGGAAGGGAAAAATGAGGAGGTAATGATACCAAGGACTCAAGTAGAAAGAAAATGTTTTGAGAATGATGATGGCAATGAATGTATAAATGTGCTTGACACAATGGATGCATGTATGAACTGTGATAAGAGTTCTATGAGCCCTCCCCACTAAGGATGTAAATACTGACAAGTATGTTTGCATATATTGTGATTAGAGCTGTATGAGTGTCCTGTAAAAAGATTAAATAAATAAATAAAGACCAAATATAGAAGTCAGAAGAGATTGTTTAAACCATGCTCTTTAATGTAATTAAAGCATGGAAAGAAATGATAAAGAGAGCTGAACAGATGATTTTAAAGGTGATTCAAGAATAAAAGTTAAGGGGCTGAGCCCCGGTGGCATAGTGGTTGTGAGCGGGACTGCAGCCCACTGGGATGGAGGTTCAATTCCAGCAGCGGCTCCACAGGAGCAAAGGCTGGGCCTCCTACTCCCACCACCAGAAGGCAGTGATGCCAAAAAAAAAAAAAGAAAAAAAAGAATAAAAGTTAATATATCATAATAGAATGTTCAAAGACATAATGTTACAAAATTAAAGGGAAGAACATGAACATTTCTCAAGTTGCAAGAAATGAAGAAAAGTATCAATCATTGAGTTGCAGTATTGAAGGATTTTATGGGCAAAATATTGAATGACATAGCATGACTAGAAGAAGCTAGAAGAGAAATCAAGTTACTGTACCAAAGAAAACTGGTCAACAGTCATTTGTGAAATATCACATGATCA
>PVJH01042872.1:0-14000 GCA_004026705.1 Nesogale talazaci | reverse complement strand
AATATGTCTTTAATATTTTTTACTAATTAATTTCATTAATAGCAAAGGAACAATTCAGAATGTGTGGCTTAATGTAAAAATAAAATGCAGATTTTAAGGTTGACATGGTATTTTAAAAGATTTATTATTTCTTGACTCTCAATATTTTAAATATCCACATGTTTAATTATAGTTTTCATAAATGCAAGTAATGTTTAGAGTGTCATTTAGTTTTTGAGTGTCACTAGTTCTAAACACTCTATGTAAAATTATTTAGGATGAAGTCTACAGAAACTGACTGGCAAATATATTCTGGCCCATTAGCTGTTACAATTTCTGGTTTGGGTTTCAAATTTGAGTGCTTTAACCATTATAGAACTAGGCTTTATAATTTAAAGAACACACTTATTATAATTGGGACAATTACTGTATGAGTAAAATTCTATCCTTAATAATCAAACAACAGTAAGTCAAAATAATCTCCATGTATTAAACAAAGTAAAGCTGCAAAGGAAGATAAAACAAAGTACACAATAACATACCCTGGATTTTACTCATTCCCATTTACCAGATGAGGAACAACTTATATATCAGCAACATATTTCTTTTTGAGGAAAAATGATTATAAATAATCTCAAAATAATTTGAAATGCTGATATTTACACTGTCTGAGATAATGCAATTATAATTTGTTAGGAAGGTTACTATGAAAATCTGGTCTCTCTATCTTCAGGGATTCTTGAGATCAGCTGAGAGGATCCATGAAGTCAAAATTATTACTAATTCTAAGAAATTATTAGTATTTATCACATTGATCATATGTTGCCTTAACATAAGACTCTCTTAGTAGCTTTTGTTCTTGATATTACTATAAACTAAAAGGAGAATGAAAAATCATTTAGCATTTTTATTAAAAATTATTGTCAATAAAATACTATGTACTATAGTATTATTAAACTTAGACACTTGAATGGCAATCATTAAAAACATTTCACTAAAAGATACAGAGAAAAATTATAAAGTAAAGCTATGTGTACAATCAGACATCGAATGAGAAATATGATTGCTGATGTCAGATGGATCAGAGTAGAAAGCAGACCAAAACTGAAAAATGTTCACCTGTGTTTCATTGACAGTACAAAGGCATTTGACTATGTGAATCATAACACATTATGGATACCAGCACAAAAATGGAAATTCCATAACACTTAGTTATGCTCATTCAGAAACTGTACATAGAACACGAGGCAATCATCAGGACATAAACAGAGCATCCTGGATGTTTTATAATCAGAGAAGGTATATTTAGGTTGTATACTTTCACCAGACATATTCTGGGTTAAGAAAACTATATGAAGAACAGAAAGTAAGGCTTAGAGGAATGTCCCGGCCCACGGGACATTCAAAAGTGGATTTCTGGATCCGGAGCCTGGAAGACGAAGATAGGCAGGAGACGTGAAGAATGGAGGCAAGACAGGAATATGATCAAGCCTCATTTACTGGGGCAAAACTCAGGGTATATAAAGCCAATGGTCAGGAGTAAAGGTCATAGCTTATGCTAATGACGTAGAGTCATCAGGGGCCAATCCTGGATGAGTGCCAAATAAAGGCATAAAAAGGTGCGTAAGTTAATAATGGTGATAAGAGGTGAGTCTTTATCCAGAACGTCACTGCAGGGAAACTAGGTGTCCTTTGTGCATCTGGTGGTCTTTGCTAAAGCCCAAGGCGGAAGGGATTGTTTGCAGAGCAAACAATGGCCTTTTATTCCAGCTCTCCAAATGTCCCCCATTTTTGTATAAATAGGGGTAGGCGGAAAAAACCAATTAGCTGATGCGGGAGCTGTGCCTGTCTTAGGTTGGCCTGCGCGCAGGCTGCCCTTACCCGTCATTGGTCCTGGGAATGCCGATGTACGCGCAAACCCAGGCCTGTCATAGTTTGGCACAGCTGCTGTTAGCTCTTACCGGTCATTGGCTACCCAGCTCAGTGCGCACGCGAGAGAGGTTGGTGGTTACAGTGTGTCTGAAAGGACCATTACTGTCTTGCATTTTTAACCTGTGATAATGCACCTGAATTGGTTTTGCCTGCATGGATTCTATTTGCTGTTTCACAAAAGCCATAAGTTTGTTAAAAATAACCGGTCCCAGGGAAATCAGAACTAGGAAGGCAACGAGCAGCGAAACAATTGGAAGCAGAGAACAAAGGGCAGCTCCACCAAGCATTGGTCTCAGGTTTTTGCCCACGATATTGTAAGCAGTTCATCGCTGTCCTTGTTTAGTTCTCGGAAGTGATCTTCCACCACTCCAGATTAGTTGATGTAATAGCAGCACTCTTCATTTAGGAACAAACAGGTGCCTCCTCTGTCTGCGGTGAGAAGGTCTAGAGCCCATCTGTTCTATAAGGCCACTTGTGCCACTGACGTAATCTGGCATTGAAGAGACGCGAGTGACTCAGATGACGCATCTATGGCCAATTGGAAGCGCAAGGATAAATCGTTGTTGGAAATGACCGAATGTGCCAAAGCTCCACTACTGAGTCCAATAGCTACTGCTGAAGAGGCCAAAGAAAGACCCACAGGAAGAAATACTGCTCTTTTATAACGAGTAACACTGAATTGTTGAAAAAGGCTCACAAACTCCCCCTTGGTATAAACAGTAAGTTGAGGTACTAGTGTAACAGGCAAACATAATATATTAGACATCGAATTATTTAGTTTTTTATCCAAAGCACCATTGCACCAAAAGAAAAATCCATTAGACACACATAAAGGCTGAACAGGTGGGGAGGTTACATTACAAAATTGAGAAGAAGCTTTAAAATAACAAAAAGGAACTTGGGTGCTGTTGGGAAATAAAAACAAGGGAACTTGCGGGATAGATGTAAAAGGTGAACATTTAAAGAGATTGAACTGAGAGTGGTTGCGCTGAAAAACAGGTACGGCCGCCAGAGGTGCTTTTCCTAGAGCAGCGCACATAAAACAATTTTTATTAATAGGTGAATTGGTAACATTGGCCCATACTAGGGCTTCTTGCAAAAGGACCAACCAGGAAAATGGGCCAGGTAAAGCATGTACAATGGTTTGTAGTGCCTGTTCCTGGGATTGGATGTGTGGATGAACAGCTGATTGTACTTGCACAACAGTTTTCTAAATATAAATTTTAGAATAAGGATAGTCGTCCCAATACTGGAGATACCAGGCGCCAGGGGCTTGACTAGTCCACTGATCATCATTTGGATCCAGAATAGTAATCACATATTGGGAGCCTGTCCAGGAAAAATGCTTTTTTGTGAAGTCAAGGGCCCCGGTGTGTACGTAATGAAGTCGGCAGGATTTCCATGGACAACCAACATTTCCCTGAACCCAAGAAGTATTACTGATCATAAAGAAAACAAAGTAGTCCTCTGCTTTCTTTCAATTTGGAAACGCCTTCAGGCTTAGAATTTTTATAAGATCCTGTAAAGTGTGTAAAATTAAGAGTTAAAGGGACAGGACAACCCGTGGGAGGGCAAATTGTAGTGGCCAATATAGTACCACGGGGCTGGCCCACAGGAATTAACGATGGGTTGGGTATACCACGAGGGTGGGGGCCAGTATAATTTTCAGAAAGAAAAAACTTTGAAGCTGTAGAAGTAATCTTATTATTTGCCTTTATGGGGGCAGGAATAAACAAATTAGCAAAAACAAAAACAAAAACTTGCATTATCATCTTAAAAATTTAATGGCCTATGCTGGGCACCAACTAAAGCTATCCTTAATTTTTAAATTTCAAAACAATGTATAAAAATCAAAAAAAGGCAATATGAAAGAAAAAAAATGCAAGAGTAATTCGCTGAGCAGTGTACCAGTCTTCAGGTGCGCTAACAGCCAATCCCAGGGCGAATATTAGCGCCAAGGGGACGGTGCCCAGCAGTGTGAGGTTAAGACACTGTCTGATCCACTGCATCTGTTAGAGAAAAATAAAAGTTTTCTCAGGAGGACGTTTCCTTCCTGGACAATGATTTGTTATCAACTTGTTTTACCAGTCGTTCAGGTAAACATCTGGCAGCATTATGCTGTTGAGAAAATACACAAATGGATCCTCTTCCCCAAATAAGCACGGGGTCTGGTCCGTGCCAGACATTGTCAATGGGGTCTTTCCATTTGACCATAGCAAACTGATGTTGCGTACCACTGTGCCAAATGCGGTCCGCGGCTGACTTACCACCTTTGTCCAACATGAGAAAGTTTTTTACAAAAAGCACATGACACAATATATTGCATGGTGTGTTTTTGTTAGAACACCAGTGGGTGCCCTTGACTTTGGAAATCATGGTTTATATGGAAAGATGAGCTCTTTCTACCATACCCTGGCCTTGCAGATTGTATGGAATTCCAGTTATGTGCTGTATTTATAATGTAGCACAGAACCTTTGAAAGGCCTTGGCAGTATAACCTGGACCATTGTCAGTTTTAATTTGCTTAGGCTTACCCAGTATGGAAAAGCAGTGCAAGAGATGGGCTATAATGTGCTTGGTGGCCTCTCCCGATTGTAGGGAGGCAACTACAAATCCACTGAAGATATCAATGCAAACATTGATGTACTTTAAAATACCAAATTCTGAATAATGAGTAATGTCCATTTGCCAAAGAAGGTTTGGTGTAAGGCCTTTTGGATTAACTCCCAAATGAGGTACAGGAAGGTGGGTAACACAATTGTTACAATTTTTGACAATCTGTCTGGCTTGTTCCCTAGTGATCTGAAACATAAGCCTTAAAGTATGAGTATTAAGATGATGTAAATTGTGGGCCTCTTGTGCTAAAGACACCTTATTGGTTACAGTAACTGCTGCAATGGTGATCATTTGGGTGGCTGCATCAGCCATTTTATTTCCTTCCACAAGGGGTCCAGGTAGGACTAAATGTGCTCTGATGTGGCCCAAGTAAAAAGGGGCAGTTCTTTGTAATATAAGTTTTTGACATGTGGCAAACAAGGTTGCTGCAGCAGAAACAGGCTTAATTTGGGCAACAGTTTCTAACAATGGTATAGAATTGGCTAAGTATGTGTTATCAGTATATATATTTAAAGGTATTTGAGGGACTCGGGAGAATACTTCAATTAGAGCTTGCAATTCCACCAATTGTGCCAAGGTATGATTGGCGATAACTCTGAAGGTTTGGTTATTGATGACATAAGCAGCTGTACCATTTGAAGAGCCATCAGTAAAAGCCGAATAAGCATTACTTAAAGATTGTGACCTAGTTATTTTAGGAAATACTACAACATGTAATTTGCAAAACTGAATTAGCTTGTTAGGGGGTAATGGTTGTCTAGGATTCCTAAAATTGAAGTACAAGCAATAGCCCATTTGACTGAGTTTTGAAACAGCCACATAAGTTGTCCTTGGGTGTAAGGTTGTATGATAATAGCAGGATCAATACCAAAATATTTTCGGCTATTTGTTCTGCCCAAAATGATTAAATCAGCAACGGTCTCATAATAAGGCTTAAGGGCTTTGCTTGGTGACTAAGGCAAATGTAACCACATAATGGGATTATTTTGCCAAAATAACCCTGTAGGCGTGATTTGTGTATTGAATATTAGGAGTTGCAAGGGTAAAGAGTAATTAATTTGTGTTACAAACTGGTGGGCAATTGCTGTTTCTACTATTTGTAGTGCTTGTAACGCTTGAGGGGTAAGGCTGCGGGGTGACGTGGGTTGAGGGTCACCCTTTAAAATATCAAATAAAGGTTTTAAGTCTCCGGTGGTTAATTTTAAGTAAGACCTAACCAATTGATATCTCCTAATAATTTTTGGAAATCATTTAATGTTTTTAATTGTTCAGTACAAACGGAGGCCTGACGATTAATAATTTTGTTAAGGTGAAGTTCAAAACCTAAATAAGTGTAAGGTTCCTGCAGCTGGACTTTTTCAGGTGCAATACAAAGGCCAGCCTTACGAAGGCAATCACATAGTTGTTTGAAACAGGAAAGCACTTGGGTGCTGTCTTGGCCTGCAAGGAGCATGTCATCCATATAGTGGATGATATATAGTTGAGGCCAAGCAGTTCTAACTGGCTGTAAAATGTGGGAAACAAATTTTTTGCAAATATATGGAGAATTGGCCATTCCCTGTGGGAGAAAGTTTCATTGAAAATGCTTCATAGGTTCTTTAAAGTTGGTAGATGGAACACTGAAGGCAAATCATTTTCGATCGGGAGGGGCCAGTGGAATAGTAAAGAAGCAGTGTTTTAAATCAATAATTGCTTTATAGTATCCGGTAGGAATGGCGACCGGAGTAGGTAGGCCAGGTTGTAAGGATCCCATAACTACCATAGTGGCGTTTACTGATCCTAAGTCCTGAAGTAACCTCCATTTTCCAGATTTCTTTTTAATAAAAAAAAAAATGGGGGTGTTCCAGGTAGAATCGCTCTCCGAAATGTGTCCAGCATTTAACTGTTCCTGCACTAACTGCTGAACTGCACACAACTTTTCTGATGTTAGCGGCCATTGATCCACCCAGACAGGAGTGTCTCATTTCCAGAGAGTGGGATCAGCATGGGGTGCAGGTATGTCAATGGCCACGACTAAAAATTTCCAAGACCCCTTGTGCCTCGATGAGCCTTTAGATTAATAGGTTTAGTAATACCAGTATTAAGATTTCCCAACCCTGTACCAGGGATGAAGCCCTGTGATAGCATTTGAGCAGTGACAGTAGAATTAGGGCTATACATGATGACCTGCATTTGTGACAATAGGTCACAGCCCCACAAATTAAAAGGCAAATGGGGTAACACAAATGATTTAACAATTCCGGAGTTCCCTTCCTCATCCTTCCAGGAAATGTATTTGGAACTTTGTTTGGGATTACTACTTTGCCCTATTCCCTGTAAGTTGGTAAAAGTTTCTGAAGTGGGCCATGATTTGGGCCAGTGCTGTTCAGCGATAATGGTAACGTCCGCCCCAGTATCTATAAGCCCTTGAAAAGGTTTTTCATCCAACCAAAGTGTGAGGGATGGTTTTTGATCAGTGATGGAGCATACCCAAAAGGCAGATTTATTGGAGTCTGAATGGAGAGTAATGGGAATTAAAATTAACTGGGCAATAATCTGATCAGTATTTAATGTAACTATTCCTTTGGTTGATTTTGCCAAGACTTGAATTACACCAGTAAATGTTTCATCAATAAGACCCGGGGAAACTTGTAGTGAGGGAATAGTGCCACTAGCAACTCTAAGCACAAGGCCGACAGTGGAAGGAGGGAGAGGCCCCGGAAAGTTAGTGGCAACAGTCTGTGAGCCTGCCTCCTCAGTTAATACTGTGTGGGTGGCGGGACAGAGGTCCAATCGGGGGAAGCAAGATTTTGTCTGTTCTGCAATCCGCATTTGCACCAGGATGGGAGGGAGTTGCCGTGCTGCTGGCTGGGACAAAATTGACTGCCTCCAAGATTTGTCGGGGGGCCTGAGGCTGGTCCCTCATCCCGTTTCCCAAATGAGTGGTGGAGGGAAAGTTACTATTTGTCTGTAAAAAATTATTATTATTACCTGGAACGTTTCTGCATTCTTTAGCGCAATGATACCCACACTTGCAACAGGGGCAGGGGCTAGAAGGTTTACGCTGCTGGCTTGGCGGGGCAAAAGGGGTCCCACTGGTGTTACCCTTGGGGCATTGTCGAGCAAAATGTCCTGGCTGACCACATTTAAAACATTGTTTAGGGGATTGCTGGGTATTAGCCAAAAATTGCTGCATAATTTGACTGCCAATGGCTACCGCCACAGCCACATCCCGTTGTTGGGAAAGGTTAATATCTGCACAGAGCCGAATATACCCATTGAGATCCATACTAGTGAGGTGAGGTCGAATGGCATTCTGACAGGGCAGGTTGGCGTTTTCAACGGCAAGCTGTTTAATAAATTTGGCGTTGGCTGTTGAAAGCCCAAAAAGCCGCGCTGCTGCGCTATGATGTGCTACAAAATCCGTAAAAGGTTCCTCAGGTCTTTGTCTAATGTTAGTTAGGGTGATGCTGGGGTCACTTTTGGAGGGAATTTTTTCCCAAGCCTTAATTGCAGCATCCTTTATTTGAGCAAACAGCCCTGGTGCAAATGCGGATTGCTGTTCCTTAGATGTATAAATGCCTTCACCAACTAACATATCCCTGCCCCAGGGGGTATCAGTTCCAACATTAGACTCAGCCGTTTCCTTACAAAATTCAAAATATTCAGATTTCCATAGCAAATAATCCCCTGCAGAAAGGATGGATCGTGCCAGGGTTTTCCAATCATCTGGCGTTAACCACCTTTGGCAAATGCTATCAAGTAAACTTAAAGTAAAGGGAGCATTTGCTCCATATGCTGTGGCAGCCTTCTTTAATTCCTTCAACTGATTAAAAGAGAAGCTATCATGATCTCGCACAGGCTGCTCACTCCCCTCAGGTTTATATTCAATTACAGGGAAGGCCAAGGGTCAGCAATGCTGACTAAAGGTGGGGGGCACTATTCGGGGGTTGACTTTTGAAGGGCATGGCGGGAAGCCACCGCCATTTTGAGTTTTAAAATTTGGCGGGAATACGTCGCCATTTTGAATTTTAAAACACGCGGGAAACTGCCGCCATTTTGAACCACGGGTGCAGACAGGTACACGGGGAAGGTTTCAGAATAGGGAGGAGGGTATCGCTCGGGATCATGATAGCGAGCAGCTTGTTCCTCTAAATCATCCCAATTTACCTCATCTGGATTTTCAATGGGACCAAAGGCGCCGTAGACGGCGGTACCTGACTTGGGCTTGGCTCCTAAATGGTCCCAGGTTTTTTCCTGTTCATCACTTGTTTTTTGAGAGTTGGTGTCTTTACAGGAGTTGTACTGGAGATCGGGCAAACTTGGATATTTAAAAGGGGTTTTGCTAGGGGGAGGCAGTTTAGGACTTGGTTCATCCCCTAGTCTAACTCGGGCTCATCCTCCAGGGAAATAAATTGTAAAGAAGACCTCAATTCCGGATTGGAAGCCATTTTCAGGATGGTTTCTGTTTGAGCGATGACGTGACTAGAGCGCGAGTCATCATTTTAAATATCAATAATTTCCTTAATTAAGTTATAATAAGAAAAGGCTGTAACAGGGATACCTTCAGGCCCAAAAGTTTCATAGTAATCAGTTAAGCAATCGCCCATGTGCTTCCAAGTGCACGCAGAAATAGTACCCTCTTGAGGGAACCAGGTACACGTATCCTTAACAAAATCAAAGCACTTAAGCATATCCTTAGCTTTAACCTTTACTCCTCACGTCTGAAGAGCATCTCTTAACTGACAAACGAATACCTGATGTTGGCTTAATTCCTGACCCATAATTGCGAACAACTCACCTCAGGCAGATCGCGCAGCAGGTAACCACGCTGCCGGGCAGGCAACAAATGGGGATTCTCTGGGTTGTTCGCTTCTTCCAGGGACATCCTCCTTTGCCAGACAGCCGTCCGCAGGGAGGGCTAGCTTTCTTGGAACGCAAGGAGCGTGGCTGACAAGTGCTACGGCTCTCAGGTCTCACAGTTTCAAAAAAGAGAAACCCGCAGGAATCTCAAGTAGGCAACAGCTCAAATTAAGCAGGCAGCAGCTCAAAGGACACAGCGGCAGCTTCAAGTAACAGAGATCAGTGGCAGCTCAAGTAGTCACAGCATTGGTAGCAGCTCAAGTAGCTCACCGGGCAATGGAGAGACCGTTAGCACTGTCACCGGTGTCCCGCAGCTCATAGAAGCACCTCCTCAGCTCGCAGGATGGACCCCATGTTGTGGTGCCAGAAATGTCCCGGCCCGTGGGACATTCAAACATGGATCTCTGGATCTGTAGCCTGAAAGTCGAAGATGGGCAGGAGACGCGAAGAATGGAGGCAAGACAGGATTCTGATCAAGCCTCGTTTATTGGGGCAAAACTCAGGGTACATAAAGCCAATGGTCAGGAGTAAAGATCACAGCTTATGCTAATGAGGTAGAGTCAATAGGGGCCAATCCTAGATGAGTGCCAAATAAAGGGATAAAAAGGCTCGTATGTTAATAAGGGTGATAAGGGGTGAGTCTTTTAGCCAATAGTGGTAAAGGTTTATTCGGAATGTCACTGTAGCGAAACTAGGTGTCCTTTGTGCGTCTGGGTGGTCTTTGCTAAAGCTCTGAGGCGGAAGGGATTGTTTGCAGAGCAAACAATGGCCTTTTAGTCCAGCTCTCCACAGAGGAAGACTCAGTACTCTGAGATAAGCACATTATACAACTTTGCTTGCTGGAAACAAGAGGACTTGATACTTTAACTGATGAAGATCAAAGACTATAGCCTTCAATACAAGGTACACTTAAGTAGAAGGAAAATCAAATTTCCCATAAACAGACCAATGAATTACGTCAGCTTCAATGGTGAAAGTATATTTGTTTCCTATATTTAGACTATCCCATTATTGGATATTTTTTCATTCACTCAAATAGTTACATTTTACATTTAATATTTTTGAACTAATGATGCACTAAAGAGCCAAGTCTGTGTTCCCATTGAAAGCAAGCTTAATGTTTTCACTGCTTGATGCTACTTAATATTTCACTGCTTGAAGCTAGAGAAGAGACCTGGCTTTCCTGGGTGACTAGGTTGTCAGAGAGTAAATAAGATTAGAGTACAAGTAGGCAGGGAGTCACAACTCCTGAATACATGTTCTGGGTGTTGATGGGAACAGAGATCAGGGTCAGGAGGTCAGTTTTTTTTAAGAGATGAGCCAATCTTGATGTTGGTATTGTTCTAGGTGCCATGGAGTGAATTCTGACCTGTGGCAACACTACGCACAGCAGAACTAAACACTGCATGGTCCTGAACCAACCTTGCAATACTCTCTGTCCTGAGTCCATCATTGCAGCCATGGGGCCAATGTATCTCATTGAAAGTCTTCCTCCTTTTTTCTCTATCTTCACTATTCCACAGGTGATGCCCTTCACTAGGGACTGGGCTCTCCTGACTGTATATATGTGCAAAGTATTTGAGACAATGTCTCAAATCATTGGGGAACTTTAATAGAAATTGAAGTCCAACGGAAAGGAAGATATGTATGCCTTAGAGAAGGTGACTTCACTTTTGCTGGTGGATAAAGTAGGTGAGCAATTTGCCACTGGGGAAAAAAAAGACCACAAAAAGTTAACATAACTTATTTAGATGTACTCCTGGTGAATAAATCCATTATGATGTTTCTGATTAGGAACATTTGATCTACTTTCTATCTAGCCCCTGATAAGCCAGAATACATGCTACAGACAACTCGGACTTTAGATTTTTTTCTTTTAGATGCAGGTTGACCAAAGGATCCTATTTGGAAATAAAATTAAGTACATTGGACTTTACCTTAAAAACGCTTGTAGCATATTAAAAGAACTTAAATAACCCCTTTGGTTGAAAGCTGAAACACTTTTGTGTAAGAGAAACAAATACCTACTATCCAGAGCTTATGGAATTGAAAGTCATTGGATGTAGGTTCAAGTTCCTTATTGAGGGTGTCTAATAATTGACAACTACAGATTTCCACATATTTACTATTTTCATATCCCCTTTGCTTTTTTATGACACATCTTAGTCCAACAGCTATAGTTCTGTCTTTTGAATGTGCAAGTTTTGCCCTGCCTCTGACCATCATTCTTTGTGCAAATAGTGTCTAGTCACTTAAGTTTTTAATCTGTACAAGTCAATAATTCATGTATTAAAGCTCAAAAAGTTGTTCTGGACATATATTTTTTTCTTTTAGCAGCAGTATTTTGAATTTTATATAATTGAATAAATTAATTATACTGTCAATAGAATTATCATAGGTCTTATGGAGGTTATTTACAAAGTTTCCCGATAAAAATTATAAGAATGCCATAAAATAAACCAAGGACATAAACAAACATTATAAATGGATTTTTTTAGCTCACTTTTAAACTGAGAATTAGTTGTTATGATGTAGCCCTACTCAATATCTACCCTTATGAAGCGATCACTGAAGACATGGGCACTAAAACAAAGTATCTGCTGTCTGGCTGTCAGAAAGAATAGTGTTCTTGGTCTTGAAGTTCTGTCTCTTAGCACAAGCGTCTGCGTTAGTGAGATGTCAGCTGAGTCCATAATGAAGAAGCAAGCCGCTCTGTATAACCCAAGGATTGCAAGTACTGAAATCTAAACCTAATAGGGGAAATGGTAAAAGAGTTTGAACTCTATTCTGCATCCAATATGGATGACAGTGAAAGTCAAAAGTTCAGTTGCAGTCAGACTTCAACCCAGTGCTCCAAGACAAGAACCCAACACACTGGTATGAAGCAGGGAGCCAAATAGCCAGTCCAATTATCAACTAAGAGGAAAACACCCTCTCCCCCCAGAAAAATTCATTTCCAGGGACAGCACTGAAGCGACAGCTCAAGGAGAGGGAGATGTCTGATCAGAGTACGCAGGGGTCAGCGAGGGGGAGGACAAAAAGAGAAGCATGTCCTGGCACACCAAGTCCTAAGGACAATATTTCTGCTCAGGTCAGCCATTGTACAGAGAAGACCATACTGCCTGCCCTACCTTGAGACATGATGCTCTCATTTACCCATAGCTCTACAGGGGGGCACTAAGTGGGAGCTGTGCCCTCCCTGATCCCACCACATTGAGGTGAGACACTGGGGACGTGCAACAGCAGTAAGGAGAGCAGAGAAATGAAGTCCCCAGGGAACTCCAAAATTAGACTGTGGGGTCAAGGCATGATGCCCCATCAGACTCCACTGGAAAACACTTGAAAAGGACAACATATAGGCCCTGAACTTATAGGTTTTTTTTTTGCTCATTGTATTTTTGCTGTTGTTGCTGCTGTTGTGGCTATTATTATATTTTCTACTGTTGCTTTGTTGTGCTAGGTCTTGTGTTTGTGCATATTCTTGTCTCTGCAAGTCTATCTGGATGGGATAGGCAGGATAAACAAGCTGAAAGAGAGAACAATGGGACTGCAGTTCCAGGGGGACGTGGGATAGAAGGGGAAAGGAAGTCGGTGTTAACAAACTCTGGGACAAGGGAACAACAAGTGACTGAAAATCAATGGTGAGGAGGGTATAGGAGGTCTGGTGGGGTTTGATAAAGGGCAATGGGCAATCAAAAATATTTACTAAAATCCAAATGAAGGCTGAATCTGATAACTAGACAAGTTGAAAGTAAAAGAAAATAGAAGAAAGAACTAGTAGGCAAATGGCATTTATAGAGATCTTAATACAGGGATGTACATATGTAAATATATTTATATATGACAATGGGGAAATAGATTCATGTGTATGTATTTATAGATTTAGTATTAAGGAAGAAGATGGACATTGGACCTCTACTCAAATATTTCCTCAGCACCAGAATATTTTGTCTAATAATCTGGCACTCTGAGATGTTCACCTTCCCAACATTATCACTGACAACAAAACTGGTGTGTAACTGATGTGGTGGTGCCCACATATCCAAGGATATAGCATCTGGGGTCTTAAAGACATGAAAATATACAAGATGCCATCTAGCTGAGAAACAACAAAGCACACAAAGAAGAAACACATAAGCCCCTGTGATCATGAGGTGTTGATGGGAGCCAGTATAAAATCATAATGTGAATGTGGGGTCGGGGGCTGGTAAACTGAATGGAGGGTCAAACCCAATCTGTAAACCATTGAATATTCCCTTGTGGAAAGGTTGTGGGGAGAAATGGGCCAGTCAGGATGCAATATAGCACTGATGAAGCATACAAGTATCCTCTGGTTCTTTAATACTCCTCTTCCTCCCACTATCGTGACCTTATTTTTACCTTACAAATCTGGCTAGACCAGAGTATGTACATGGGTACCGAAAAAAACTGGAAATACAAGTAACACAGGAAAGATATACTACTTGGGACCAATATTGAGAGTAGCCATACCAGAAATGTAAGGAGAAGGTGAGAGGAGAGAGGAGGATCCAATCACAATGACCTATCTATAACCACCTCCCAGGGGGATGGACAAAGGGAGTCATCAGACAGTGCAAGGCATGAAAAGATAACAACAATTTATAAATTTT
>PVJH01042871.1:0-14023 GCA_004026705.1 Nesogale talazaci | reverse complement strand
TGGCCTGATATTCCCAGGCTCTTAGATATATACGGAAATATAATATGACACTAGTTTAAATTTTGCAAATGTTCAGCCTTAAGAAAGATGGTTAATTGGAACCAGTCCTTTACCTTGCAGCATGATAAACACTAGCAAAAGGCTGTTGTTAGATCCTTCCAGATGATCTCTGAGCTATAATAATCCTGTGCACACTAGGATGAAATGCCAACAGATCCTGCACCACCCCTATAATGGGTTACAGACCCACTGCTGTGACTCATGATGGGGGTTTTTTCTTCAAATGCTCTAGGAAACTCTAGCAGAGTTCCAACTAAATAACTCATCCTAGGTAGAATCAAATTGATTGTTTCATGTATTTCCAAATTATGCAAAAAGTTCACTAATATATGCATGCAACATAACATACAGAAATATTCACACTTAAAAACAGAGGCGTCTAATACAACATCTTTCTATGACTCCTTCTTTACTTGATATATGAGCGTTTACTTCGCCCCCCCAAAACAAACAAACAAACAAACAAACAAACAATAAACAAACGGTTTAAAACGATGATGCATTGAGGGGAATAGTGCATTTGGGATTTGTTCTACCAGGCCATACTGTTAATCAAGCTTTTATGTAAAGTTTCTGAAAAGATTGCCTAACTATGTGCAACAAAAAAGGCCCTTTTGTGGCGGGGGTGGGGACTGTAGAGGGGTGGTTTTGCCACCACAATCACCTGTTCATACAGTCATCTCAGTGAACCAGTTTTGGGCTAAAAACAGCATGCCTCTCTTGTCCCCCAAAGGCAGTGGGCAGATTTTAACATCGACCTGAGGGAGGGGGGCGCGGAGGGAGTATATTCCCTTCCCGTTCTCCCACCGTTCTCTAGCTTGTCCTGCATTCTTTCCAAAAATCGGAATTTTTTAAAACGCCGCGGGACAAGGGGGAATTTGTTTGAAGTCGGAACTGTCCGGCCCAAAGCGGAAGGTCTGGTCACTTAACCGGAACCACAGCTGACTCATCTGACCTAGCTCCGTGATACCTCTTTTTGTTTCTGTGTATGTAGAAGGACATGAAAGGACAGCGATTTGATGACATTGAAGAGGTGAAGGAAAAAACAAGGGAGGTTTTGAAAAATGTTTCCAAGAGTGGAATCACAGATTTGACAAATGTATTAAGTGTAATGGAGAATACATTGAAGGTGATAAGGTTGCTTTCTTTAAAAAAAAAATGATACATATCTTTGGCAAAAAAAAAAAAAAAACGCTTTTTGGATGGGGATGTTACCACTCATCTATCTGGCACTACAGATTACAGCAACGTTATGCAATCCAGAAGAAGTACACTCTAAATTCTTGGATATCAGTTTTTCTATGATTTTATGATTTTATATATATATATATATATATATATATATATATATATCAGGCATGCTTTGAGTGTTCTGAATACAAGGAGACACAGTGGGATAAGTGTTGTGTTGCTCACCACAACAGCAGTTCAAACCCACCAGATGTTCTGAGGGAGAAAGATGAGGTAGTCTGGTCCTATGTAGAGTTAAAGACTCCGAAACCTAATGGAACAGCAATAGTCTGTCCTTACAGGTTTCAACGAATCAGAATCTACTAGAGAAGTGGCTTTCATATTTTGACTTTCTCTGTATATATTTGTTTTTGTTTGTCTGATGATTTATTTTTCTTCTGTACTTTAGCTACTCATCTCTTATCTCTTCCTCTCCTGAAAATAATTTGCCCTCTTCTACTTACATAGCTGGGGTGCCAGATTCTTCTGTGAAATCACCAGTCTACCCATCAGTACTTAAAGATTATCCATGGCTAGTCAAAGGGAGTGATTTTCTAGATTTTTGAAATTTGGGGCCAAGGAAAGTGTCAGTTGCTTTCTCATTAGCTCAAATTATGATTTGTTAAACAGAGAACTCACCAATGGTCAAATATCTGTCCAGGGGAAGATGACCACAGTCAAATGAAAAGCAATCATTCTAAAAGGACAGAGAGAAGTATATTTAAAAGAGAAAAAGAAAAAGTTATGCAGCTATCAATTTCTATTTCCTATTCTTTTTTGTGGCCAAATGTGTCACAGCTCTGCCTATGCCTTGAACATTAAAACTCTCCCTCATTCAAAATCTATGTCCCCATGTGAAGAAGTCCCTTGAAATGGGTATAAACTATTCTAAATAAATTCCACCATAGTTTGGTAATAATCCCAAAGCATAAGGCCTTAAAAATACACAAAGTTTTATTTGTCCCTCACATTATATGACAAGCAAGGCTTGGCAGGGGCAACTCAGCTTATCGCAGCCTCTTTGAAACTCAGGCGAATATTATCGTCAGTTGTTGTGCCAGAGGGAAGAGAGAGCACGTTAGAGGTTTTCACAGTAACAATTAAATACTTAAGCAAAAGCCAGAAACAAAACATATTTCCTTTCCAACTCCTTGTCTAAAACTGATAATATGATCTGAATCACCCACAAGAGGTCCAACGAGTATAATCCCGCCATGTGCTTAAAAGGAGAAGAATGAGAAATGATGCATTAGAATTTATACTCTTAATTATTATAGTAGTAAAAGTATTCCAATATCAAGGGAAGCAAACACAATCACCATTGTTAATTAAAACAAAATCTGTTGTACTTTGGTTTGAGGGTTTCATCATATGTGGTGTGAGGGATTTTGTTGCAATCCTAAACCATGGTCTTTGGGATAGTAAATTTGGATTTCATATAAATCTTGATACTCCAAATAATTGCCATAGTATTGACTGTGACTCATAGTGACCCTATAGGACAGAGTAGAATTTCCCTTTTAGGTTTCTGAGTCTGAACATTTTTAAGCGAAAGATATTCTTATCTCTGAGTTTCAGAGTAGCTGATAGGTTCAAACAGCCGACCATGAAGGTAGAAGTCAAATATAAAACCCTTGTGCCATTAGGGCCAATAGGGCTCTATGAATCTTGAAAATAACCTAGAATTACAGCAGCAGTAAAAAGTAGAATAGAATTGGTTTGCCATTTACTTGGACATGCTGAAGCAGCATCATAAATTTTATAAGAAAGAGATTTCAGGTTTAGGTTTGTACAGATACTCACACTCTATGTATGCACCAGCGATATTTTCCTTGCCTAAGTCTAATTAAGAGGATACAGAAGAAAACAGAAAACATTGAACAATATTATTAAAATCTAAAGTGAAATGCTGAGGATAATTCAAGTGTGAATATACAGGAATCTTCTGGAACTTGAAGCCAGATTAAAAACTGTGTGTGAAATGAGGGACATCATTGCTAACACCAGATGGACCTTGATGTAAAGCAGAGAATAACAGAAAAACATTTACTTATGTTTTATTGAGTACATAAATACATACTATTGTGTGGATTATAAAAAATTATGGATATCATTGCAAGGAATGGATATTTCTGCAAACTCATACAGAATCTGCACTAAGACTAGGAGACAGTCTGAAACGAAGTAATTTGTCTCCATCGTTACTTCCAGATGTATATCCAGAGCACTCCTCAAAAATAAGGCAGGTGTGACTTTGTCTCACCTATTCTGGCTATGCCACCGGGTGAGATCAGTCCCTGGACAAGGACACCAAGCTTGTGAAAGCTGAGGCAGCAAAAAGAGAAGGCCCACTAAAAGATGGACTGACACTGTGGGACAACGGACTCACACATTTCAATGGTGGTGGCACTGGGCAGGGGCAGGCAGGGTTTGGCTCTCTTGTGCATTGGGTCGCTGTGACATAAAGCTCAATGGGGATGCACTGAAGAGATGTCCTAATGAGAATTTGAACCCAGGGCTGAGCCCCGGTGGCATAAGTGGTTGAGTGCAGGACTGCGGCCTGCGAGCTTGGCGGTTCTAATCCAGCGGCGACTCTCAGGAGCAGCACTGGATAGCGCCCATGACTACCAGAGGCAGTGATGCCCACAAAAAAAAAAAAAAAAAAAGAATTTGAACCCAATCACTTAGCTTCTGATAGGGCATGTCTTCTCTAGAGTATTTCTTTGCATTTGTTCTTCAAGGAATATTAGAAATGCCAAGTTATTAAACATTCTAGCCATTAATATTTTTATTTTAGTCCAGCTGAAACAATTAAATAGCCTGGTGTTACTACTGTAATTACCAACAAAAGAATGATGGTGATCATCTCAATACTCAATACTCAATGTTTCAGTACAGAGTATTTCTGTGAAGCACACTGGAGTAGATTGCTGACTCTAAGAAGCATTGCCTATATATACTTCTGAAAGGCAGGTATTAGATTTATTGTTTCACCATTAGATGCAATGCCTAGGTTCTCCTAGATGCTCAGTTTATCATTGCTGATCAATTGAGAGTAGAAAGTGTTTTTGGAAACTTCTGGAAGACTCTAAGTCTCAGGACTCTGCTCTGTGATATGAAGATAATAATGGCCTCTCAGGATTATTGGGAGGATTTTGTGAGCTATGGCATGTTGAACATACTACCTTGCACATAGAGATTATATATGTGAGTCTTAGTAGTATTTATATTTTCATTTTTATTATAATGCTAATGCTATCTGGACAGGTGTAGAGTATGCTTTCATCTGTAGGATGATTTATTAAAAAAAAACAAAGTCTTCGAAATGTATTTTATTTGACATGCTATTTCCCTAGTGTTAGAGAAACAATGGTAAGGGTAGGTAGTACAGATAATACTTCTGAAAGGTAGAGTTCATTTTAACCTATGTCCTTTAGATTTAAATGTGGGTCTTTATGTGAACAGAACATTATTAACTTGATTTATTACTTATTTTATGTACATTTTATCTGTTTAATGTAAAACAATGACTATTGTGAACTTTGCACAGCAAAGATTAAGAGGTTGCATTCACATTTTAACTTGATCTGAAAAATAAAAGCATTTTGATGAAGACTCATAATTCAGAATAAAATTTAACCTTAATTACAAAGCAAAGTTAACATATAGCTATAGAGTCGATTCTGATTCAAATTGACCCTGCAAAAGGTTTCCCACAAGAAGGTTTTGCTTCCTATGAAAGGTTTAGAAGCATTGTGAATGGGAGCAGACCATGTCATTTTTCTCCCACAGAATAGCGGTGGGTGGAGTCGTGGACTGTGGTTCACAGCTGACTGCTTAGTCCACTTTTTAGGCTCCTTGAAATGCCAGCAGTTTTAATCCAAAGGCGACTTCTTTCCTTTTCTCCTGACTCAAGAAGCAATATTGATCTCTTTCATAAGTGTACAATTTACATTTATATTGTTTATCTTATGTATTTTGAATGTTATCAGGAGAGACTAGTCTCTGGAATAGGATATCACAGAGGGCAGCAACAACAAAAAAAGAAAGACATTCAAGAAGAAGAAGTCACACGATGGCTGCAATCAGGATTTCAGCTACAACAACAATCACAAGGCTTGTGCAAGGCCAAGCATTGCTGTGTTTTCCTGTGCCTAATGTAGTTGAGTTGGAAACTATTCACAGCACCTAATATGAATAACATCGTGTATGCACCCAAATGAGATCCAGAGATGAAGTCAGAAAGATAGCATAAATTCATGACCCGAGTCCGTAAGACCCAGTGATACTGCTTCCTAAGTGAACGTTGTACCTTCATACACACAAACCTCACTGCTATTGGGCTTATCTTGGCTCATAGTGACCCTCTAGGACAGAATAGAATTTCCTGAGACTGTAATTTTGCCATTCCAGTTTGGTTGAACCACTGAGCTTGACATTAGTAGCTCACATCTCCTAGTACTCCTATCCTGTGAGCATTTTCTCTACCTAATTTTGCTTTATAATGCTGCTATGTATTTGTAACTGTGCTCTCCCCTCCCCCATCCCTATTTTGGACCAATCTGTCTTTGTTTGCTTCACTTTTTTCCCTGTTTTATCCCTCACAGCTTGACAGTATTTATACAGCATCTGTTCAAATTTGCTTACGTGCCAACTGAGTCTCTGTAGTTTACCTGTGCTATGATGTAGTTTTCCCAAACAGCAGGGAGGTTAAATTCCCTGGGAGTTGTTCCTGCCACATACATCTTAGGCTGCTTCACTTCAGTGTCTTCATGATGAATAAGAAGAACCAACATCTCTCTCTCTCTCTCTCTCTCTCTCTCTCTCTCTCTCTCTCTCTCTCTCTCTCTCTTCTCCCCTCCCCCTCTAAGAAGCACATATTTTGGATATGCATTGGACTTTATTGAGGACTAGATGTCACAGTAATTATCAATCAACAATTCTCTTACTAAATCAATAAGAAAATGAAAATTCCAGAAGGTCACATGAATTGTCAGTAATGATGTAATCTATTTTTCATACCACTAAGACTGTATTAGAAGGGGCACAAAAGAGAAAACCTTTAAGAAACTCACAGCCATGGAGTTGATTCTGACTCATCGCTCTCTTCGGAGGCACTTGGATTTCAGAGACTGTGGATTTCAGAGACTGTAAATCTTTGAGGGAGTAGAAAGCCTCATCTTTCTCCTGAAAAGATAAAAAAGAGAGAGTAAGAGTAATTCCAGAACACAAAAGCAAGAACAGTGGCAAAACTCCAGAATCTTGGACAAGTTGTTGCACCCTGAAGTATTTTGACATGAGATTTTAAATTTTAACTTACTTAGATATTACAAAGTGCTTCATTATTTTTAAGAAATATGGAGCAAGAGGAGGGGGAGAAAAACCCAACCTATTTCTGCCAACAAAATCCATCAGAGAGTATCAACAATGTCTGAGGGATTTTCTCTTCTCTGCCAAAGAAATTTCTCCAAACCTCTTGAAGACAATGAGGAAAAATGATAGATCAAAACTCTGCCTTTATTCAGACTCCTTGTATATAACATTATTTAAAGCACATTTAAAAAAATTTATAGACTCATAATATTTCACAATTTAGAGAATCACAATTGTTCACAATACTCAAGTGAGTTCAGAATATAACCCAAGAGAAAAATACTTGGGGTGGTGTTGTGATTAGGTGTCAGCTCATGGTGGTCCTGTGTCCAGTAGTGTGAGACACCTCCCTGTCCTCGCAGGGCCACCTTCACAATTGTTCCTGAGCCCAATGTACACCAGCCTTTCTCTGTCAGTGCCCCTTGACGTCACTAAGTGCATGTTCTTTCAGAGGGCTTAGCTTCTCTGGATAACATGTCCAAAGGCAAAGGTGTCACCATCCTTGCTTCTAAGGAGAATTTCCATGTTACATCCTCAAAAAAAGATCGTCCTTTCAGAAATCCACAGTACCTTGCATAGACCTTGCCAGCATCATTCGAATTCATCACTTCCCTTCAGTATTCCTCATTCAATAGCCAACTTTCACAGATATATGGGGGGTTGAAAGTACCATGGTTTAGGTTAGGCACGCCTTAGTTAATCTTAAAGTAACATCCTTGCTTTTCAACACTTTGCAGGGATCCTCAAACTATGGTCGGCGGGCCACATACAGCCCGCCGAGGACATTTATCTGGTCTGCCGGGTGCTTTTGCCGCCACTGCCTGGCCTGCCTCGCAGCCAACTCACTCTTCCCTGGCCCACAGTAAATTTGTTCACAGTGTTTTGTTGTCGTTGTCGCTTTTTGAACTGTAGTCCAGCCCCCCAGTGGCATGAGGGACAGTGAACTGGCCCCCTGTTTACACAGTTTTAAACAGTCCTTGTGCGGCAGATTTGCTCAAGGCAAGTGGCTTTCGGATCTCTAAACTACTGGCTCCATGAGCAGTGATGATAGAGCCGAGCCACATGCAGCTCTTTCCAACGTTGATGTCGCCTCTCTTTATCATGATGTTGTCAACAGGTCAAGATGGGAGGACTTTGGTTTTCTTTGCATTGCAATCCACACCGAAGGCTGCGATCTTCGATCTTCAAAAGCAAGTGCTATGAAGCACTTGTTGCCAACATGGTTGCATCATCTACATATTTCAGCTTATCCATTATGAACAATGGTTACTCCAAGGAGCCAAGTGCCACAGAATGATTGCACCGCAGCCATATGCTGTCCACAACAATGAAAAAACATTGGTCAAAATACAACAAGCTTATTGATTTGAGTACTGAGTCACAGTTAATGTACTTTGGGGAACAGATTTTTGCTTATTTTTTGCTTCACATTAGATAAATGGTTCATTTCTTGAAAAGGCAAAGTCTGACTCTCTGTTTTTCAGTGGCATTTTCATACTTATATCTTTCTGTACTAAGGAGTCAAGAGAATAAGAGATCTCAGTGTCAATTTTTGGTTGCTTTGGAAGAATGATTCCATTGGTGCCAGTATATAATAATATAAGCAGCTGTGTCCTAGGGGAAGATTATACTAAAGAATCATCTGGGCTTACAGTCTGAACCCTTCTTTTATCAAATAGTTTGCAAGACTCCAAAGCTATTAACCAAAAAGTCAAAATTCCTTGCTCCTGAGTGTTAGAACTAGTAGAATATTTCTGATTGAGATTCCTTCCCATTGGCAGAAATGAAGCCAAAATCGCCCTAAAAGATGAGTCAATAGGAATAAGTCACACAGTTTAGATTTATAACCATCAAAAACTACACTGACAGAAGGGAAAATCTATAATGAGCACAGAGTATGACTAAGTTTATGCTTATGACACAACTTCCATAGCATTATGAGTGTGCTAAGAGAAAATCCTGGCCATGAATATATATAAAAAACAATGACCTTCAGAGCACAGGATTGTGTTTGTGCTGAAGGAAGCTGGAAGGTAAGCTCAATCTTCTTGCACACCGTGTAGATCAAACAATAAGACCTGGCATGGGGACATCATATAGTCTTTGAACAGGGTATGACATTAGATTAAGTCATGCTCTCCTTATGGGAAAGTGGATTCCATAATGTCGCTTCTATAATGTACATGAAGGCAGGACTGGCACTTTCGGGCCAACCAGCAATGAATTGTACCAGATAGCAGCTGAACTTTATGAAGTCAGTCAGAATTGACTTGCTGATGGTGGGTTTGGTTTCACTGAGAATTCTCATCACAAGGAGTATGGTACAGTTATGGAAACAGAGTCAAATCATATTTTATATGCTTTACAAGGGATAATTCTTCCATTTCTACTAGCTTCATATTCCAGTGTCAATGTTGACAGCAATGATAACATTAGTGAGTCGAGCATTTCTTTGGATTAAACAGATAACCACTGCTTACATCATTCAGAGAAATGTGCCAGGATGGTATGTTATGCCAGAATAATGTATTCGCGGTGGTTGTGAGGCACCATCTAATGCCCATGTGAGTTCTATCTGCTTAGTTGAATAATGGGTCAAATGAACTGAGGGAATTAAATATCAGAGTTTTGAAATTTGCATATGAATACTAACCCATCAAAATGAATGACAAAGATGTGTCAATGTACTTTGGGTTTGAAATATCAAAGAAATGGGACTTTTTTGATAAACTAGAAAATTGCAGCATGCTAAATATAAAAAAGTGAATATTGAAAATATCTTTATGACTGAAAGATATATTGAAAGGAAAATATTGGTAATAGCATCCTTAGTTATTTAGGAGAGAGGATATAAAAATATAGGACCCACTTATTTTTTCTAATAATGATTAAATTTTAAGAAGACGTTTCTGATCTTAAATGGTTATTTTTCAGGATGTCATAACTTTCTAATGAGAGGAAAGTGAAATAACTTCATAACATACTTGTAGCCATAGATAAGAAAAGGTAAATATTTTCAAAAAGAGTCAGACAAAATATTTTAGGCTTCGTGGTCTTTATTTTCTCTGTCACAGCTACAAAATTCTGTCACTTTTACTAGTAAGCCATCATAAACATAGCATAAATGATTTGGGCCTAACTATGTTTAAGTAAATTTCTATCTATTTAAACAGGACAGTTGTGCTTGCCTTGTAGATGCCTGTCTTAGAATATGTACAAGACATATTGAGGCAACTATTTGTTTAACCTTTTTAAAGCCTCCTTTATTCAAAGGCAGGAGCCCTGGTGGTAGAATGGTTTAGGAGTTAAGCTGAAAACTACAAGGTCAGTGGTTCAAACGACCAGCTGTTCCCAAAGAGAAAGTGGAGACTCTCTGGTTCTATAAAGAGTTGCCATCACAGAAACCTGCAGGAGGCAGTTCTACTCTGTCCTCTAGGGCCAGTACAATTCAAGACTGACTCAAAGGCATTGAGTTTGTTTTGGGTTGTATGGAAAGAGAGTCCTTGTTTTTTTTTCAGCAAACATATTTTGAATTTTCATTATGTTCAATTTATTATACATTTCCCTGATGACATAAAGAAAACTAAGGAGACAAAACTTTAAAGAGAAAGATAGATTTTAAAAACCTACAACAATCAAGTACCATGCTCCAAGTACAATTAGAAAATCTGTCACCATGACCACCAGTTGTCATTATGTTTGCACCAACTCATGGCGACCAATTATGGGTCCGAGTAAAACCAGGCACCATGGACTTTTCAATGGTTGAGTCGTCTTTTCTTTCTTTTGGAAAGCGATTGCCAGGCTCTTTTTCTAAGGAGGCTCTGGTTAGATTGTGGTGTGACTTAAATGCCCAAGGGTCAGTTTAATAGCCAAGCATTTAACCTATTGCACAGATCAGGGGCTCTATGTACAGAATGGGAATTTAAAAGAAGGATATATTTACTAAGGGGATACACAGTCACTTCTAGAAGAATTAAATTCATGAAATAAGATAGAGAAATGAATGTCATGGACAATTAAAAAATAGATCATTATATGTATATATGCAGTTCCAATGCATTTGAAATAGCTAATAATATTAACCAGAGTAACCAAAATGATAATGACTAATATTCATTGAACACTAACTGGATCAATTCATTTTAAAAGGTCCTCAAATATATTTGATCCATGATCATTTTTTGAATTTCCAATTTCTGAATTACTAAAATTGTTTTAAATACTTTAGTAGAAATATTCAATGTTCAATATTACATTGGACTATTACAATAAGCATACTGACTTTTTATTCTAAATATCTTAATATTAATCTTAAGAGTTTCTTTTTATTTGTTCTATATATTTTCTGTCTCATATTTATGGCAAAACAATTATAGTTGTTTTCTTTAAACTGAATGTAAGCTATTAATATTTTGTCTCAATACCATACCAATCGTTCCATGATCTGGATTGTAGTTACCTTATCTGGTGCCAATTTGGGGCTTGAGGGCATTAAGAGTGAAGGGGTAGAGTCTCATCTGTCAATCAGATCATCTCCAATTAGGCCTCTGTATGGGCATCGCCTTCTCCTGGGAATTCTGGGAAATCTGCTTTTTTCTCCTTGGCAGAAGAAACTCTGCTCACTCCCTTAAAGATACTCTATTGAAAATACACAAGGCACTATGCTGATAGACCCCATGCCCTGGGAACTGGGGGAGTCATGTGGAAACCCTTGCCAGCAATTAGATGCTTACAACATCATTGGATGCAAAGACCTTCTTTCTACCCACTAGCCTGTGATTGCCCTGCATTTGGTGTTATTGCATGTGTTTCATGAATCTGAAGTGGACATCATAGACTGATATCAGCTTAATATCAGACTTATGGGCTTGGATTAGGCTGGGTTGATATGCTTTCTTAATGCACAATTATCCTTTATATAAAACACTCTCTTATACATATATGCGTGTCTATGAACCTTCTCTCTAGTCCACCTAGACCAACACGATCTATTTTATGATATTCGCACCAAACATAAAATACATTCTCCCTCTCAAGCTGACTCCTGATTAAAAGATGATAGAGAATTCAAATCTTGGAGTGGAAGAAAAGTTTGTTCTTTCATTTAAAAAACTTCTTGTGTTTATTTTCCCAGATTTCCATTACTATAATGTTTGCTTCTTAAACCCAGAACATCAATTCTTTCCAATAGTAGCAGCTGAATATAGTTTACTAATTGTCCAATAACAACCCAAAGTAGATTATTTCTCATTATAACTTCATAGACCACGAGTGCTCCTTAGATACAAGAATGGGAGACTTAGGTTTACATACTTTGGACATATTGCTAGGAGAGCCCAGTCCCTGGAGAAGGACAGCATGCTTGGTAAAGTAGATGGGCAGTAAAGGGAGAAAGTCCTTCAATGAAATGGATTGATACAGTGGCTGCAACAAAGAACTCAACCATTTATGAGGATGGTGCAGGACTGGGAAATAATTCCTTCTGCTGTTCATGAGGTTGCTATGAGTCATAACCAACTCCATGGTACTCAAGAACAACAATGGCAAGGACCCCAAAATCATATGCCTTAGCAGTGATTGGTACATATAGTTGATCATTGGGAGAATAATGCATTCAAAACACATTCTCTGTAATATACTTGTTTCATGTTAAATGACTCAAATTTGTCCCTGACAGCGATGTTCACAAAAGTGTTTTACACACCACAAACTACTTTATGAGGCAGATAATATCATTATTTTTAATGATGCAGATAGGAGAATTCAGGTAAGAGGAGCGCTATGATTTGTTCAAAGTCACAGAGCTATACTAAACAGCTGAATTGAAATTCAAACTCAGAACTGGAATTCTCATCTGCTGCATTTTAATGCCTCTTGATTCAAACTAAAAGAGTTAGTATGGGAAGAAATACCACCCAAGAGAGATACCAGTTATCATTTTAGGGCAAGAGATTAGGAGAAACACATATTTATAGATGATAGCTAGAATCATACCAGTAGAAATAAGAACAGAGAAAATGGAAGCAAG
This sequence comes from Nesogale talazaci, assembly GCA_004026705.1. Taxonomy (NCBI): domain Eukaryota; kingdom Metazoa; phylum Chordata; class Mammalia; order Afrosoricida; family Tenrecidae; genus Nesogale; species Nesogale talazaci. Next base: position 1,329 of record PVJH01042871.1, on the reverse strand, counting down.
TCAAATGACCCAACCAAACCAAACTCAATCTATTTTTGAACCAATTCTAATTACTAACATTCCTGTAGGACAGAGTACAACTGATCCATAGGGTATCCAAAATTATGAATCTTTACAGACTCAGACTGTCAACTCTTCCTCCTACGTCACAAAGCCTGTGGCTTGAACCAGCAAAGAACTTTAATCACAATGCAACCTTTGTGCCTTATAGTGCAGGAATGGAAAGCACTGAATCAAAAGATCTTAGGAATCCACTTGACCTGGAGAGTAAATGAGAATGTGGAAGTCAAATGGTAGTATCATTTATCTACTGTTGCATTGCAAACACCTAGCCTTTTGTACTTTGTATTTTTTTAATAAATAATTTTATTGGGGGCTCATACAACTCATCACAATCAATGTATACATCAACTGTGTATAGACTACATTTGCACATTGGTTGCCATCATTGTTCTCAAAACACCCTGCTACATAGGCCCTCGGTATCAGCTCCCCATAATTTCCCTTCCTCCCTCTCTCCTTCGCCCTCCCCCATGAATCCTTAATAATTTATAAATTTCCATTGATTTGTCATATTGTACACAGTCTGATATGTACCTCCCCACATTTCCCTGTTGCCCGTACTCCAGGGAGGAGGTTATATGTAGACCCCTGAAACTGGTTTCCTCTGTCTACTCCACCCTCCCTCTACCATCCCAGTATAACCACTGGTCCTGAAGGGAACAGCTATCCTGAATTATCCCTGTTTCTGGCTTCAGGGTACATCCTTTTGTCCTTGCTGAATTTGTTAGGTAGACTGGAGATAACACACCAGCTTATATGACCACAAAATGTCAAAGGAATCAGTTATAATGCTTCAAAGAACTAAAAATCATAGCATTGTGTGCCCACCTTCCTGATATGAATGCTGAAGACAAATGTGTGCATAAGCAAATATGGTGCAGTAAGCTGATGGTGCCTGTCTATCAGAAGATACAGTGTCTGGGGTCTTAAAGGCTTGAAAGTAAACAAGGGGCCATCTAGTTGAGAAGCAACAAAACCCACATAGATGAAGCACACCAGCCTGTTTTACCACGAGGTGTTGAAGGGATTAGGGATCAAAGAACAGAAAGTATATCATTATAAATGAGGGGGAGTACAGATTGGGGACCCAAAACCCATCAATAAGTGAAGTGACATCCTCTTACAGAGGGGTCTCAGGGAGAAGATGAGCCAGTCAAGGTATGGTGCAGCAACAATGAAATGTGCTCCTTTCCTCTAGTTCTTAAATGCTTCCTCCCACCCACTATCATGTATTTTGCATATTTCTTGGGCAACTCTCTTTTTTTT
>PVJH01042870.1:0-14013 GCA_004026705.1 Nesogale talazaci | reverse complement strand
CTCAGCCCATATTCATCATTATTAATAAGCTCCTATTTTCTCCCCAACCTTCCCTGCCATACCCTCAAGTAACCATTGATCCAATTACTGCATCGATAGATTGGCCTATCGTGGATTTCATATTCAGGAAAACAAAATACAAACAACAATAACAAAGTACAATAGATGAAGAACCTTACTGGAAAAGAAAGCAGAAAATATTAAAAATTAGAACAAATTTAAAATGAGTCATAAGGGAGATCAAGTGATAAAGCGCTCAATGTTAACCTAACGGTGTCTGCAGTGATCCACTTTCCAGTGCCCTCCGCAGGAGATCACGTCCCTGGTCCGCAGTCAGAGGGGTTCACAGAGACTTTTAACGCACGTGTGTTTCCCCTTCAGTTTTGGGGGGGGGGGGGGGGGGGGGGTAACTGCAACAACTTTAAAATGCGTCAAAGGGGAGACCAAATGATACATTTTAACCTATGTCTGTCATAACTCACTTCACAATGCTGTCTGATATTGAGGTTATTCACATCCCTAGACAATTTGTGAGTAGACCCTGCAAATGGATTCCGGACATCCACAGCCTCCTGCCCATCAGGTGTTTGCAATTTAAACTCCGACACCATTCCCCTCTCTGGATTTGGTGGGCTTGGGTTTTGAAAGATGCTAGAATATAACCTTTCAACGTTCTCTGTTCCCACCTTCACACCCACGAGAACTTCTGTGAGGGCTAGAACTGGACAGGACTGCCTGGTTTTGCTCAGTCTCACAAATTCCCCACCTGGACAAGGTATCCACTTCCCATTTTTCTATCACTTGTTTTAGAGGGACCAGTCGCTTTTATTCTCAGGCAGGTTTCTGCCTTACTTGGGTTCAGGCTCTCCCAAGTGTTAGCGTGCACTGTTGAGAAGCACAGGTAGCCTCATCAGGACCCAGCAGACACAAGTCTATGCACTAGCTCGCAGTACCGTCAAAAGGAAGAGGGACGTCACCTGCGGCCTCTCCTCGGGTAGCCTAGTTGTGGCAGTGGAACAGATGAACTCAAGGAAGAACCATACTCACCAAGGTGGTTGACAACGTATCGGCCCAGGAATCCTGTTGCTCCAAACACTGTGGCCACGACCCCGCTGACCGAGGAGCGCCCACCTTTCCCATGAGGCATGAGCGCATGATGGAGCTGGCGCTGGGGTGGGCCACGCAACACGGAGACAGCAGCTGCAGTAATGCCAGAACCTTGAACAAACACCGGGGTACAGAAAAATGACAAATGCTGACCTGAAAGTGACTCTGAATAAGAATAGCTTCTTTCCCCTGATTAGCAGCAGTTTTAATCTTTCATTAAGCTGTTATCTGCCAGCAGCAGTAAGAAACAGACTATTTCAGAAAAGAATCCAGAAGGGATGAGGAAATACACAAACCTTAGAAAGTAAAGTTCCTGCCCTATTTACATAGGAAGATCAATCACACCAGCAAATCAAAACTATAGTTAGACACACTGTGAGATTATGAGGTGTCATGGGGACCAGGTAACAGGGATCAGAAAACCCTTAACAATCAAACAAACAAAACCCTATGGTTGAGAATGAGGGAGATCGGAGCAAAGACCCAAAGTCCTCTGTAGACCATGGAATATCCCCCACAGAGGGGTCACAAGGAAGGGGTGAGTCACAGGGTGCAGTAAAGCACCAATGAAAAACTATATTCCTCTGGTTCCTTGAGGCTTCCTCACCCCTACCACCATGGCCCAGTGGTGCCTCTCCTTCTGGACTAAACCGGAGCATGTACACAGGTGTAGATAAGGCACACATAACCCACGAGGGCTGGGGGGAGGGTGGGGAGAAAGAGGAGCTCAATGTAACTGTCTAAAAAACAATTATGGCAGGATATGTACAAATATGCTTGATGCAATTGATGTATGGATTGTAATAAACATTTTAAGAGCCCTAAATGAAATGATCAACAACCACAACAACAAAAAAAAAACAATAAAACTACACCTAGATACTTAGGAAGTATAAATCCCATAAGTTCGGGCTGGATTCAGAAGAGGACATGGAACAAGGGACATCATTGCTACATCAGGTAGATCTTGACTCAAAGCAGAGAATGTCAAAAAGATGCTTACTTGTGTTTGACTATTTGATTGTGTAGACCATAATAAAATGTGGATAACCTTGAGAAGAATGAGAATTCTAGACACTAAATTGTGCACATTCAGAACTTGTACATGGATCAAAAGCAGTTGTCCCAACAGACCAGGGGGATCCTGTATGTTTTAAAATCAGGAAATGCGTGCAACAGGGTTGTCAGTCTCCCCATACTTTGATCTGTTCTCTGAGACGATCATCAGAGAAGCTAAATTAAATGAAGAATTATTTTATGTGGCATCAGGATTGGAGGGAGGTTCACTAGCCAACTGCGGTGTGCAGGTGAAACAACCTGGCTTGCTGCAAGGGAGGAGGACTTGAAGCCCTTACTTGAAGATCACAGATGGTGGTCTTCAGTATGGATTACATTCAATGTAGAGAAGACCAAAATGCTCACACCTGGACCAACCAACAGGTAATATGATAAACAGAAACAAGGTTGAAGTTGGCAAGGATTTTGTCTCCATAAGTCCACAATCAATGTTCACGGAGGAGCTGTCAAGAGATCGGAAGATGAGCTGCCATGGGTAAACCGGCTGCACAAACCTCTTCAGAGTATTCAAGAGCAAGGATGTTCCTTTAAGGATTAAGGTGCACCTGTGAAAATTGGACAATGGAGACTGCAGAGGAATCAAGACATTTGAACTGTGGTGCTGCTGAAGAACACTGAAAGTACCACGGAGGGCTAAAAGGCTGACGCAATTTCTATTGGAAGAAATAAGGCCAGAGTGCTCCTTAGAAGCAAGGATGACAAGACTCTTACACACTGGACATATTGTCAGGAGAACCCAGTCCCTGGAGGAGGACATCATGTCTGGCCAAGTGGAGGGGCAGTGTAAAAGAGGAAGGCCCTCAACAAGACGAACTGGTACAGCGGCTGCATCAAGGAGCTCAGGCACGGGAACCATGGTGAGGACGGTGCAGGTGCTCTTTATGGGAGTAGACAGCCTCTTCTTTGTCTTGCACCAGCCGTAACCACTCTGCCCCTGGGGCTACTCTGAGGTTGGTGGGGTGGGGTTAGGCGCCATCTATTCATTTAACAACATACAACTATTTTACATAGCTCTGCTGTATGGCATTAAGGCACTCTTGCCTCTACTGTTTATTGTGAGGAGGATGCAGGACCATCTGTGATTCCAGTCACTGCTTGCGGAGTTAAGACTCATCCAAGGCCCATGGATCCCCACTGGAAGCACAGCCCAAGACAACCAGGGGACCAGACCAGCAACGTTAACTAATGAAGACAGAGAACAGGGAAGCCTTTCCTTGAATAAGGCAGTGCAGATGTTCCAGAAGCCTGTGTTCAGGATTTAAAATAAGGCCTGGGAGAAAGGCTGGGTTCCCTGCCGCCCCCACCCCCCCCACCCACCCACCACCCCCGGCCCGTCCTGCGGCACTGGCAAGAACTAAGTGGTAATCTCGGTTTAATCGGGGTTTCTGCTTTTTATGAAAAAGTGAGAAGGTCTGGGGAGTCCAGAACATGTGAAAGGGAATGAATGATCCGTGTGATGAATGAAAAGGAACGTAAAGACACTGGGGAAATGGCAGGGAGAAGACAGCAGTTGATGAACTGAGCGGACGACTGTGATGAGGATTCAAGCACATGTGCACAGAGCACTTCATCTGGGACACATTCAGCACTCCCTGATTATTAAAACCTAGCCAAACCCACAGCTGTCAGGTCAATCCTGATGTCTAAAACCTCCCTCTACAGTTTCTCAGGCTCCAAATCCCTGCAGGGGAAGACAGCCTCAGCTTTTTCCCTTGGAGCACCTGGGAGACTTGAACTGCTAGCCTTGTAGTCAGTAACCCACTAAGTTGTATGGGCTCCCCATGAGTAACAGTTACCATTAGTTCAGAATTCCTCAAAAAGTAAAGTTACCATGAACCTCGCATGGTTATTGGTGTTCAACAGTTATAGGCCAAATGCTGTCCTAGAAACGGTGGCTATCACAGTAAAAAAAAAAAAAAGGGACAAAGTTCTTGGCCTCACAAAATTTGTTTAGGGTTGTTTTGAGGAGAATCTATGGAAAAGCACCTGCCACGATGTCCTATAATTGGTACCAAACCAAACACGCTGCCACTGAATAGCAAGGAAAAGCAAAAATGGCCCATATGGTTTGAAAAGCTCTTTATCTTTGCAAGAACCAGATCCTCGGGTCTTTTCTCCAATGAAGCAGCTGGTAAATTCAAACCACCAACCTCTGAGCTAGCAGTGGAATGCTTAACCACTAGGCAACCAGAAATAACAGCCCTTGCAAATAGTACACACCCAAGAAAAAAATGTTATCCCCCGCTTTAATTCTAGGCTCTCAGCTACCTAAATTTTTCCTGAATACCGTTAAGCCAAATCCACTACCATCAAGTCAATTCAGTGTCCGAGCATATCAGTTTCTGAGGCTGTCAATCTTTACTGGGCAGAAGTCTCATCTTTCTTAGAGTGAATGGTGGGTTGGCACCTCAGTCCTGTGGCTAGCAGCCCAACACTTACCTGACAGTCTCCCAGCCCCCTGCCAGAACACCTATGGATATCATAAGGGAGTGAGAGTCCTTCAATACCTCTTTCCTCAATACATTCCTCTGCTCAAAGCCTACTGCTTACATAACTAAACCAATGGTTTCCAAACATATTTCTTGCACATTTCCTTATTTTATTGTGAATAGGAAGAACCAAATAATACACATTTTGCTTCATCTCACAACTGCCAACTCCACAGGTACTCCTTCCCCCCTTTGTTTCCTGTCCCTATTCCTTCTCTTCTCCTAACCCTTCTGGATGTTGTCCTTGGGTAAATGCTGCCCTTGTGGATGCAAACGGGCGGTTCGTCTCCAGAGTGAGTAGTTCTCCAGTGTTACTATGCCCTCCATAGACTTGCCTATTGTTAGGCTGAAAATGGAACCGTGGGGGTGAGTTCATTTCTAGCCCTGCCTTAGTTCTGTTATTAATTATCTGCTGCTCAATTACATGCATGTTCTAGCATCTATAGCAACGTACTATAAAAAAACAATTGTTCCCAAGTCCATTCTGATTCATGGAGACCCCGTAAGTAGAACAATGCAAAGACTTCTGAAAGATCTCCAGGCCTTTATTCTGAGGGGCACCTCTAGGTAAACGAGAACCACTGTCCTTTCGGTTAGCAGTGTCCACGGTCAGTACTCAGATCATAGGGAGTTAGCAGTCCTTCCACAGCATCGCTATCCTCAAACATCAAGAGGGTTACAAGTCTTCAGCAATTGGGCACACACTAACCTGTCCCATGTCTGACTTCCTCTGGCATTTAATAATGTCTCTACATTTAACAACATACAACTATTTTACTTAGCTCTGTTTTAGAGCATTTCAATTACGTCACACACTACTCTTGCCTCGCTACTGTTTATTCCACAGCTCACAGAACCAGCGACGATAGGCAGAGTGGTGCGGAGTCCAGGGGGCGGGCAAGACAAACCAGGGGAGGTCAGTCACATGTCTGCCAGCCACAGGCTGCATAAGCCAAAGAGAGAAAGTAAGTGCCTCAAAATTTATCTGTGGGCTGAGCCCCGGTGGCGTAGTGGTTGTGCATGGGACTGCGGCCCACTGGGCTGGCAGTTCAAATCCAGCAGCAGCTCTCCAGCTGCTGGGCCTCCTACTCCCACCAGAGTGCAGTGATGCCAAAAAAAAAAAGTATCTGTGGATTCCATAGGAAATTAATTGGCACAATAAAAACTGTCCAAAATGGTTAGCTCTATTGATCAGGAACAGACCAGCTGGTGGGTCCAAACCACTGACCTCTGGGTTAGCAGCCAAGCACTTAGCCCCTTGTACCTCCAGGGTTCCTTTAGCTGTTGAAATGAACATAAAAGGCGCTGTGACGCCATGTTTGAACAACAGAGTGTGTGACAATATGTCAACTGTTGTGCCTCAGGCTATAGCATACAGCTTGTTCCAAAGCTGAGAGAAACGCAACTTTACTTCCATGACCATTTGCCCCTCGTGCATGAATACCTTGATTCCCAAGTGGTGTTTCAGCAATCGGCAAACTATAGCAAATATAATTTTGAAGCCACACAAAATGACTGAGTCAGGCAGGCCTAGGTTCCAATCATCACTCTACCACATAGAAAAGCCAGTGGGAAAAAAATGGAAATGAGACCATGGGATTGCTCTACAAACTTTCTGAGGTTCCCTTTGATGAGCTCTGTCATCTTGAGTAAGTTACCACATCTGCAGCTTGGATTTCCATTGCAGTAAAATGGAGATGGCAAAAACACCCTTCTACCTGGCTTCAGCGTTCTGCTCTGTAGGGCGCTGATGACTGTACCGACTCAATTTCCCTCTCCAGTCTCTACCAAGGCGCACACTGTAGCAGGGGAATAAAGCAGAGTGGTTAAGGACCCCCAATTCAGAGCAGGTTAAAGGGAAGGCTCCATGAACACACGTTGCATGGGGAGCCGACAGCAGATGCTACATAGTAGTAGCTATAATTTACAATCTCTATGACATCACACCAAGGTAACCATTGAAGAAGAATCAACTAGTGTCTTTGGAGGGAAGCTGTCACTATCAGTGAAATGCATTATCAGGCATCTTCTCAGTGGTATTCAAGAACTTTAACCAAAAAAACAAACAACGAGAAAAGAGGCTATGAAAGCCTCCATGGCACAGTGGTTATCCTTTGGACTGTTAATCTCAACATCTGTGGCTTGAGACCACCAGCAAGCTGCTCCTAGAAAGAAAAATGAGACCTAGTACTCCGGTCAAGAGTTTACCCTCTCCTACAGGGTCCTATGAGTTGGAAATTTTGAGTGAGGAAACTGGCTATGATGGCCCCCCCGCAAAGGTGGCTAATGCCCACTTACAGTGGCATGACCTGCCCCCACCTTTGATCATGGTCCTGCTGCTGGATTCTGTTACGTGCCATGGAGTTGGTTCTGACTCACAGCGACCCCCAAAACAACACGAGTGCACCCACCCTGTCTGGCCTTGCATCAGCCTCACAACACGCTATGTTTGAGCCCATTGTTGCCGCCTCTGTGTCATCTTAGCTCGTCAGGAGTCTTCTTTTGCTTTGCTGCTCATCTACTTTACCAAGCACGATGCTCTTTGCAGGGACTGGTTCCTATTATTAACATGCCCAAAGTAGGAAAGATGAAGTTTCATCTACAGAGCATTTTGACTGTCCATCTTCCAAAACAGACGTGTGTGTTCTTCTGTCAATCCCTGGTACATTCAATATTCTTTGTCAACACCACAATCCGGAGGCATCGAATCTCCGATCTTTATGCACGGTCCAGCTTCCAGATGCAGAGGAGGCAACTACAAATGCCATAGCTTAGGTCGGATGCACCTTAGCCCTCCAAGTGGCATCTTTTCTTAACACTTCAAAAGAGGTCTCTTTCAGTGGACTTGCCCAATGCAAACCTGCCTATGTCCTACCCAGATCAACACCTGAAGTGCAAGAGAATGGGTGGCTATGCTGGGTGTCAGCTGGGCTGGCTTCCTTCGGCCATGACTGAATCGCTGGCCCTGAGGAAACTGGTTTGAAACCGTTTGAAGTTCAACTGTAGAGATATAAAAGGGATTAAACAAGCCAGCAAAAGAAATGGGGATGGAAAAAGAGATAGCAAGCCATCTGAAGATTACCCAGGATCTCAAGAGAGATGGGGCATTGTGTAGAGCTGCTACCCTGAAATTCGGACTCCTGCTTCCCATGCTGTGAGAAAACCCATTTCTGTTTGCTAAAGCCCCAAGTGTGGTATTTGTGCTCTAGCAGCAAGGGTAATGAAGAAGCGATGATTCTGACAGGCAGCCCATCCTGAAAGCAAGTGACAGTCTATCCTGACTAAAATACACTACAGGAAAACATAACTCCAGAGATTAACGGGGGGTGTTGGTGGCGATCAAGGCAGAAGGTGAAAGAAAAAAAAACGAAGTGCTGTGTTCCGACCTGTCTTTCTAAGCTCTTGGGAAGTGGAAAAACAGACATGCCCTCTCAACGGCAGGAATCAAGAAAATCGGGTGAAATGCGAAAGTCGACATTGCTGAGAAATTCCAAGAGATCCCCCACTCTTTCCTTTCCATGAACAAGCTGCTTCTCCCCGCAAATGTCCCCTCTCCCTCAGGCCCCCGAGTTCCCACCAAACACAGTACAAACGTCTTTGACACGGTGCTGGTTAAAAACGCCTTGCGGTTTGCTCTGCTCAGAAACTCGCTGACGTTGAGGTGTTGCCTGTCATTCCCATGGTGACCTGGGGACTCTAAGGTTGAAGCGACAGAAGATCTGCCCACGATGGGCAAACCGATTCGTGCAGAATCTGACGGCAGGGGTCAACCCCTCCACTTCTTTGTTGTTCCTTACAGCTTCATCCTTCCCTGCCCCCCCCCCCTGCAAACGCTGTTCGGAACCCCAAATTCTGACAGCTCTATCAGGAATCTCTCGAATCTTCCTGGCCCCTCGTCCCTTCCCTCTCGCGGCTCGCAGTCGATCCGCGCGGATCCTTTCTCAAGAAGCGCGATGGACAATGAGACGGGGGAGGGGAGAAAGGAGAGAGCGAGATGGGACGGCAGCAGCCCCGGGCCGAGAAAAAGCAGCGTGCCTCCAGGGTCATCGTGCCTGCCGCGGCGCGACGCCACGACGACACCGTCCTGCCCCCGCTCCCGAGCCGCCGTTCCCAAGGACACTTACGTGACATTGGAAGGGCCCGGACAAACCGGGGCTGGACGGCCGCCGCCATCTTCTCCCACAAGCCCTTACGGGAAGCGCGGCTACGGCTCCTCCACTGGGCCAAAATGCACGCACGGCCGGGGCCGACTGCGCAGGCGCGCGCGCAGGCGCGGCCCGGGGAAAGGCGGAGCCGGGGGTGAGGTGGGGGCGGGGGAGGGAGGGGGTGGGAGGGGGAACGGGAGCGAAAGTCCGGCGGCGCCGTGAGAATGAGACGTGGCCCGTGCGGAAGCCACCGTGCGGTCCACGCGGGACTTCTTGGAAGCCGGGCCAAGCGGCGGGCTCCGAGCGGGAGGTGCGCCGACTCCAAACCCCTCTCGCTGCCGTCGGGCCCGCCTCGGAGCGGCGCTGGAGGAGCGGGTCGGACGGCCCCTCTGCGAGGCTCCGAGACTGGAAAGCCCCGACCTGCCCCCGGGAAAGGGGAGACTCGTCGGCGCCTCCTTACCCGGAGCGCGGCGGTGTTGGGCGCACGGGCCCTCGGAGCCGCTCAGCCTCCTTGAAAGTGCCCCAGAGGGGAGCTGTGGGTGGTCCTCGGAAAGCAAAGGGACCAGATGTTGACCTTGGTCAAGCCGGACGCCATGGACGGGGGTGGGTCCAGGGGGTATGTCCCCTTCCCGGGCATTCTTTCCAAAAACCGGGACTTTTTTAAAACGCCGCGGGACGCGGGGAAAACTGTCTGAAAGCGGGACGTCTGGTCACTTTTCAGAGGATGTGGGGCCCCCGCCCCGGACGGAGAAAACTAGAAGCCAGAAACGGGCAAGAGTAGGCAAAGGCGAGAACGAGAAAGGAACGGATCACCACGTTATTTACCCCAAAGGGGGCAAATGCACATTGAGTCCACCAAGCACTTGACGAGCCTTTCCCCCTGGCTCGCCATTCCTGGAAGACCCCCGCATAGCCCCCCTCGAATAGGACCTCTTTAGAAACGGTTTCTCTGATCACAGAATGGTCATTATATATCACCTGAGCTAATTTTTTGAAATTTTAAAAAAATCAAAACAACACTACCAGACATACTGGGCCCTGGGATTACGACAATTGAGTGAACTCCGGGAACTATGGACTTATAGAAATGTTATGCAACATTTACTGATCATCTATACCATCTGTGCTTTTCCTAGGGAGAAATTCCGAGTGGAACTTTACAACAATACAGTGATACCTCTGTTGTCGAACTGAATTCATTCTAAATTCTTGTTCAACGGCTGAAAAGTTAAAGACCCAAACACGTTTATCCCGTAACAGATACAGTAGAACCCAGGACCTTGACACTAATCTGTTCTAGAGGGAGCGTCGAGATGCATTGCAGTCAAAAATAACTGAAACATTCATCCATTCTCAGCCACCAAGTTTTTACCCTAGCCTTGCTTTTTTATTTAAACATGACACAGCAACTTCAAAGTAAATAAATTCAGAGTGAAATAATGTAATTTACATAAGAAACATTTAAAAAGTTTTTAACAACTACAGTATGGCCCATTCCTTGAGACTTAATGAGGGTCTGGATCTGTGGACATGGATATGGAGAGGAGGTATAGAGAGAGAGCCATTGTTTGGAAGGGGAGTTGGTTTGTTTTTTTTTGTCTTTGCCTTTTTTCACTTGGACCTGGCTGGATATCTCAAAAAAAAAAAAAAAATCTAATATGGCCTGCTGTTGGCATTTCCGTAACTGTTTTTCTGAAAGAGTTTACTAAATTAACATCAACAATATCAATGTCATGGTTAACCAGTTCCTTATCATGATGATGGTTCTTTTCAAAATACTCTTTCTTAGGACCCATGTTTTTTTTTTTTTTAATCTGAAAACAGTACAAAAACTAAGAAAGGTATGGCAGAATGCTTGGAACACAGCCACAATAGGTTTAAACAACACATACTAACAATTGACAAGTCACACAGTGACCTCAGCATGAACTGTTTTTGTTTACAAAATTACCGTGCATCGGGCTGGATTCGATTGTTTTGGTTTGTTTTTTTTAATCATTTTATTGGGGGCTCATGTAACTCATCATGATCAGTACATCCATCCATTGTATGCAGACCACATTTGTACACTTGTTGCCTTCATCATTCTCAAAACATATTCCCTCTACCTAGACCCTTGGCTCCCCATATTTCCCCACCCTCTTCATGACCCCTCCCTGATGAAACCTTAATAGTTTACAAATTATTATTTTGTCATATACACTGTCCAATGTGTCCCTTCATCCCCTTCTGTCACATGTAAGTCCCTGCAAATGTTTTATTTGAGCTCTGATAAATTTTATGTCGAGTACTACTGTGGTTGAGTACCGATGGGGTTCTACTGTAATGGGAAGTTAAATCATTTGTTCTGAGGCCCCAGAATTACACTTTCAAATTCATTTTTCCAGCATTTTAAATCACCGTTGAGCCTTGTCTCAAATGCCATTTTATCCAGATTAACTTATTCCAGATTAACAGTAACCTGTCAACCTCTTCCATAGCCTAAGATCTTTGTTTCATGGTTAGGGGTCTAACACCTTTCACTACATTAGCCACTTTCATCGCTTTTTTTTTTCTCTCAAAAAAATGATGGTGTTGTCAGTTGAGCCTTGATATCGTCAGCTGCCAAACAGGACAAACGGTGACTTGAATCAAATTCGGGTTCTCAGTTTTACCCTTAGTTTTACTGCTGGTATTGCTAGCTTTCTTTGGAGTCATGGCTACAATATTTCATGCCAGTACAGCTCAGTAAAAAAGCACGTGAGGAATGTTTCCATGCACTACCACCAGCATGACCCTGTCTGAGTGAGTGGCTTAGACTGACACATCGTCCCATTGTATCCAAGCTGAGTAGCTCTCTCTGTCATCCCAGACAGGGTTTTGGACTTTTGGTTGGACAATGGAGTCGTATGATAAAACACCTGGCAGGTTTTTTTTTTTTCAAACTTTGCTGATTGAACAGTGAAACATTGGAGCTCAGAGCCTTGCGACACCAGAGGTATTGGCGCCGCTTGGTTTTACGGTCGCTTTGACCACAGACCCACCAGAAGTTTGCTGTGAGTTGGAATCCCCCTGCTGACAGTGCGCTGGCCTTTGGACGGGCTGAGAACCTACATGCTCTCTAGAAAGTGCCCTCGGCGCTTAGAGAGATTCCAGAAAGATTAGCCTGAACACTGGGATGCTCAGATACCGTATTTTTGTCCTACCTCTCAGGAGACAATAACCAGGGATCATTTAAAGTAATGATGTTGGGCTTACTGGAAAACAAACTAGTTTGGGGTCTCTTTCTAGGTGATTATTTCAGAGTTTCTTTTTTCCAGGAAGGGAAGTGCCTGTATAGCTGGTATAGACAAAGGCCTGAGTGGTGTTCTTTTGTGCTGCCCAGTCCACTCCACGCATGGACACCTTGTGTGTAACAGGACACACAGCCACCCGCATGATTGTGGACTTCGACAAATTCACTGCCATCGAGCACGTTGAGTCTGACTCAGAGTGACCCCACCGAGCCCAGTAGAACTGCCCCTTGGATTTCGGAGGATGTAAATCTTTACAGGAGGAGAACGTCTCACCTTTCTCTTGTCGAGCACACGGTGGAGTCTGACTGCTGGCCTAAGGCTAGCAGCCCAAGACATGCCCCACTGTGTCACCAAGGCTCCTTGTTGATGTAGGGTGAGGCCAAGCCAGACCAGCCCCACTGCCGCTAGGTCAAGTCTGACTCACCATGACCGAGAACCTCACCAAGAATCATTGCACAGAGTTTCCCAAACTACTGATCTTGACAGCAGCAGCCTTATCTTTCACCTGCATAGCAGCTAGTGGGGTTTGAATTGCTAACCTTATGATTAGCGCCCAAGGCTTAAGCCATTACCCTACCTGAACTGCTTATAAAATCTGTCAAAAACATCAGTCAAACTCAGTACCTTCAGGTTGATTCCAACTTACAGTGACCATATAGGAAAGACAACTTCTCTTTGTGCTTCCAAGACTTTAAATCTTCACAGGATCAGACAGCCTCATCTTTCTCCCAGAGAGCAGTGGGTGAGTTAGAACCACTGAACTTGCAGTTAGCAGCCTAACTGGTAACCCACCATGCCACAATGGCCCTTTTGTAGAGTGCATAGGGGTTGCCTAATATTAGGCTTTTAATATTCTTTGTTGTGCTCTACTCCTCCTCTACTGTTTAAACTATCAAAGTGAATTGAAAATAAAATGTGTTAGTCTGAGTTGACTAGAACAACAAAGTCATAAACTTTCAGATGTATATAAGAAAGAGCTTTCTCTACAAGAGCAATCGAATATTAAGAAAACATCCCAGTCCAGATCAAGACCATATGTCTGGTATGAGCTCATATGTCTGATACCAATCTATAAATTCCTCTTCAGATTCACACAACACATGCTATGACACTGAATGCAGGAAGATTACAGGCCATTGGGGGGCAAAATCTTGTGGATCTAGTGGCAGTGGAAGCCTCTCAGCACTGGTGTGGGTCTCCAAGGGCCTTCTCCATCTCCAGGGCGCTCATTCAGGTATCTCCATGCATCTTCTCAACAGGGATGTCTCTCAGAGTGCTCTTGTGTCCCACCTCCAGTGAGATATTTATCTCCTTAGCACTAACAAATAAGGTCATTAAGCTATGACCTGATTGACAGGCCAAACAACCCTTCACTCTTAAGTCTCAAATTGACAACAGGTTATGTAACTACCACCAAAAAATGAAACCCTTGAAAAAATTTGACTAGAGAAACAGTAATGCTAGTTTATCTTGGTTTCACATAACTTCAGAACTTCCTCCTTACGAATATGGATGTTGACATGCTTTGATAAATTGACAGGTTTGTCATCAGCAACCTTGTAACACTCCCAACTATGCTTTGCCTTAGCCACATCCAACATTCCCCCATTTTCTCACTACTAGTTTCAAGATGACACAATGAACTTAACACTAGAACATTTGTTCCAGGTCCAGTTTTACCAGCTACTATTTGTAATCTGAGCAAGCATGTGTACCTGTGTAAGAGAAAAATAATGCCTACCCGCTTACCTCAAATGGTCATTGTGAGGATCAGATGATGTAATGGGCGTGCAGGTGTTTTGTAGACTTCAGAGTGCTGTATACACACATGTGCAGTCCTACTTGGATATCATTGGAGCATCCCAGTCATACAAATTTAGAGGTGAGAAGGATCTTAAGAAATAACCTCAATTTGAAGAC
>PVJH01042869.1:0-14005 GCA_004026705.1 Nesogale talazaci | reverse complement strand
TTTTCAATTCTGATTCTTTCCTTGAGCATTCATTCATTGCATTGATGTAAAACTGCTAAAGTTTCGCATAAAAATAATGGCAACACATGAAACTTCACTGAAGTCTTCCCACATTCATTTAATTAATGAGGTAAGCCTTTAAGAGTTCAGTTATTTAATATTCAACTTCAAATTAAACTAATACTTTTCTATTCTTCATTTCATTAGCTTTTGGTTATTCCTTTTTCCTGAGCATCCAGGCCACCTGTTCTTCCTTGATCACTAAAAGGTGGCATCAAGTCCAGGGCTCCAGATGTCTTTCTCCTTCCTTTCTTCCATTCACACTTCTTATTCTTTTTTTTCTTTTTTTTTTTTTGGGGGGGGGCATCACTGCCCTCAGGTGGTGGGAGTAGGAGGCCCAGCCTTTGCTCCCATGAGCTTGAATTGAACCTCCGTCCCAGTGGGCCGCAGTCCCGCGCACAACCACTACGCCACCGGGGCTCAGCCCCCCCTTCTTATTCTTAAGTGCCTATTTGTTCCTACCTCTAACCCTACTTGTTCCTTAACTCTGGAAGATCCCGTGTCCAATCAATCCTGGAACCCTAACAATGAAAGATTCACATGCTCATTTTTAAACCTCAATATTTAACATTGAAAATTATAAACACAGGATAGCGCAAAGGTAAGAATCAACAATACCTAATCAAAGCAAGCAGAGCTAATGAAAGTCACATACATACAAAGAAAAAAGATTCCTCATGCATTCAGATGGACGTGTGCCATTGATGAACAAGCTTTCATTTGGTCAGGTGCCAATAGTGAGCGTCTAGAAAACAATTTGCTCATTCCAAAGCTATAAAAAACAACCATCATATGAGGAGCTGATCCCAAGGGCCTAAGTAAGAAGAGGATACAAATGTGGTCTGCATACAATTGATGTATGTACTGACTGCAATAAGAGTTGTATGAGCCCCTAATAAAATGATTTTTTAAAGAACCACCATTATTTGTAATATGTGAATAGTTTATTTGAATGTAAATACATCTTTTAACTAAAAAGTATCCATAAGCAAGTAGAGTTGTGTAAAGAAGGATCAGTGCTTTAAAACGATTCGTATTTGAGTATATGGGAGGCGGGGGCAACCATAAAAATTACTAATACTTCTGTGCTCACTTCGGCAGCACAATTACTAAAAAAATTACTATTAATTCCATAATTAATTCTGGAAGTCCACCATACTTTCAATATTCTTGGCCAACATCGTAATTCAAATGCTTATTCACACACATTCACTTATTAGAGAAAAGCTCACGTGATAGAGATAAGCCAAGCTGCCCATTTACAGGCTATGTTACTAAGAAAATTATTACTTCTTTTTTTGGGGGGGGAGGGTGTCACTGTCCTCTGGTGAGTGTAGGAGGCCCAGTCTTGCTCCTGGAGAGCTGCTGCTGGATTTGAACTGCCAACCCAGTGGGCCACAGTCCCACACTCAACCACTACGTCACCAGGCTCAACCCCGAAAATTATTACTTCTTGGGGCTTGATTTCCTCCTTTGTGTTGCTTTATGGATCTAATATCTGCTTTGCCTGTAAGAATCAAATCAAATAATACATGAATAAAATTGAACTAATAAAAATTATGTAAATGAAAGGCAGTACTGCTGTTAGTATCACCTGAACAAAACATTATGGGAGATAAGTTTAGTAGCTTTAACAAACCTTTAGAGTCTGATGATTCATAATGGATTAGGCAGCATTAACTGATTGGCAATAAGAAATTATGGAGCAACAGTTAGTTCTTGACTGCTATCTGAAAAGCTGGCAATTCACAAACAGGAGAAAGACCTGGAGACTGGTTCCTATAATGACTGCAGTCTGGAAACACGATGGGGCAGCTCTGTTCCGTCACACAGGGTCACCATGAGTTGACATCAACTCATCAGCAACTGCGTTGACTTAGAGCCACATACACATACAGCCAAGGGAAGGAAAACAGGGCAAGAGGGATATCATTACCAATTTCATGAGGAGCAGTAATCAATTATTTGTCAATCTTGTTTTTGCTGAAAGGTAAAATGTAAAAATAAAAGATACTGAGGTTACCTTTGTTGAGCTGAAAGACAGCCATGTCAAGTCTTCAATACATTATAAAGCTGATATAAGAAGTTTTACACCAAACCAAAAGCTGATTCTGACGCATAGTAACCCTTTCAAACCCTGGGGTTTCCAAGGCTGTAAATCTATGAGAGCATAAAGTCCCATCTTTCTCCTTTCAAACAGCTAGTTGGTTCAACCTGTGTACCTGTGATTAACAGCCCCACACATAATTAATTACGGCACCCAGGCTCCTTGTGCCTCTAAAAAATGTGTAGACTTTAATAAAAAAATAAATTCTAAGCAGTGATGTGATTAGCTTACAACTCTTTATCAAGTCATTAATCACACAGAATCTAAGATGCTTTAACTTCTAGGTCTCACCGGGCACCGGAAGGTCTCAGATGTTTTGTTTGACCTACAAAGGTTCATTTTACAAATGCTTCACAGAAACTCAGCATTATCAGAGCTGCCATTTGAGATAAATGAAACTGAACCAATAAATAATGTTTAAAGATTTCAAGATATCTTTGGTTTCTTTCAGTAAATATTCAACAACACTCTCAATTTCAGTTAAGTTTGTATCTCACTAAGTGATTATAAAAGCCAAGAAAGGGTACTGTTGAGATAAAGAGTACAATATTTTTTTTCTTAAGTATCACTTACTCTAGATAAAATACATTATTCTGTCCTCTTCTGTTTGTTTTTAGATGAAGGTAAAATAAAGAGAAACCAGCAAAGGGAAGCAACCAGGAGGAAGAAAAGGAAACCATAAGGGCGAGCTAATACTCTAGTTACTTAACCGTGACTTCACTTGAATGAAAATGTAATTCTGCGCCCTTGCAATAAAATTGGGGGATGCCAGGCTGGTGGCTCAGCTCCAGGTGCCTGGTACACAATGAGTACCATATAGGTATAGAAACTGAGGACACTGGGACTAGCAATTAAAGATGAGCTTTCTGTAACTGACTGACTGGACACCTGGGAGAGAAATGGGGGGAGACACTAAGTATGTAGAACTACATTTTAAATAAGTTTCCTTGTGAAGGGTACCTTAGTTGTCTAGCTGTTTTAACAGAAGTACATGTAGACCTGCAATAACCAGAAAACTTGCTTTCTCACAGTCCACATGCCTGAATGTAGGGCGCAGATGGCTCTGTTCTCAATTAAAGTCTTTGTCTCTTGCGATGTCTCCTGGGTCCTTAAGAGATCACCATGTGGCTTGACAGCTTCCTCCCCTACCTCACTGCCTGACTGATTGCTCACTTTCCTATCTCAGAGATTGACTCAAAACACACCTACACTAATTCTGTCTGATTAACGTACCAAATATATCCTGTTCCCACGTAGAATTTTAACCACAGGCATAGAGGTTCTTGTCAATCCATAAGAAAGGCACAGATTTTCAAGGTCTATAAAATTAACTCATGGCGATGAAGAGAATGTTCAGTACTACCTGCCACTCCCAAGAAGTTGATCTCACAAAACCCTACATCTGCCTCAATTACCCTTTGCTAGATTTGCTGTATTCTAGCTTGATGACTATCAAAGTCACTAAATGATGTTAGGAGCTGTCCCCCTGGTTCCAATTTAGAGAGACCCAAATAACAACAGAATGAAGCACTGCCTTCCATGTCCTGGGCCATCCTCAGAAATGTTTACGCCCGTCAATGTAATCACTATGTCGATCCATTTTGTCAAAGGCTGTCCTCGTGAGTATAGTAGAGGTGTGAGTACCCCCACCTGGGAGACCAGGGTCCGATTCCCCAAGGGACAGGCAGACTCTAAATGATAGAGAACCCAAAACGCATACCGAGACTTCCAATTTCCACACATGAATCTATTTAATTCCATTTCAATTGATTTTGGTTAAGCTTGCTACCCTACTAATTTGCGGTTTGGGTGTCATTTTGTGGAGCAATCATTTTAAAACAAAATGATATTTACTAAGCTTTCAAAGACAGCTTCTATAACTCTTAATGGGCTTCAGGGTTTATAGTGCTAACAGAGTTAAAAACATTCACTCCACTCAGTGTCAATGAGTGGAAGCAAACGCGGTGAGTCTATATGGGGGAAGGAGAACATCCTGTCCCTTGTGAGTTACTGAGAATGGAACTAAATACAGGAGCCGAAAGCCCCGTCTTTCCCCCGTGGGACAGCCGGCAATTTCACACATCGGACCCTCTTGTTAACAGACCAACACAGAATCACTATGACACCAGTCAACAGCAACTACTCAGTCTACTTCAGTTTGTAACCCAAGTTGTTTTACTTAAAGTAGCTGGAAAAGTCACCCTTAAAAATGCAACTAGCCCACAGTACTTTACAGAATGTAGTCTCTAAGGAATTTTAAGAGTTCACTGCATAGCTCCAGAGTGGACAGGCTCCAGGCAGACTAAAACGGCCAGATAATGCTGAGTCTTCTGTTCTTCACTCCACTGTTGGTGATTCACAGTTAAGCCCTGCTGTCTAGTTAATCAACATAAACATCCTGGGATTAGTCTGTGCCTTGAAGAACTTTATTGTTCTCTTTGCTTACCCATGGCCAACAGCTTTCCCCCAAGGTTACCCTGAAACCTTAGTTAATATAAAACATGTATGAGGTGACTCCCCAAAGTGTAAATTTCAAAAGTACAAGGTATAGATTCACTAGGTATTTTGATTTCAAACAGGACACCACAAAGACACTCTGTTTTGCAAAGCTGTGGTCTCCTCACTGGTACACCTCTTCAATTAAAACTTCTCTTTCTTCCTCTGACTTGGAGTAGACGGGCTGCATCACTTCAGGGTAAAATGCCAGCATCTCTGGTGACGAGTTCTCAGTGGCTTTAACAAGATCGGTCGTTATACTGAATCTAAACATGAAATACATCTAATCTTAAATTGCAGGACTGTCTAGCAAGAGGCTTTTGTAGCATAGGTCAACTTTAGGAAAGGGAAGCATTGGTTCTTGCTTTCCTTCCTGGCCAGCAGGAGGAAACCGAGGATTTCTCTAGAACACAGGCCCATTTAGAAGTCTCTGCATGTGTTATTCATGCTGTGACTGAAGCTCTTCCTGGAAAGCAAACCAGTTTCTGGGCCGGCTGGAGACTGTTTCTCAGAAGAGTAAAGGGAACTCTAGTGACATGCTAATGAAAGCAAAGCTAAGGCGAGAATCTGTTTGGAAATCAGATTTTGTTCTTAGTTTATAATGGCCATTTCAAATGTACAGAACCATCAAATCCATGTTTCCACTGTAAATCTTTTAACTATTACCACACTGATAAAGTGTAAACTCTGACAATGGCCTTCTAAAACTTTATGCCATTATTATGGCAGCTTCACATGAATCTGCTTATACAATAAATTACAAATGTTATGTTTATGTGAGGAAAGGAAGGAAGTCATTAGTGACAATGCAAAGGAAGAGATAATGTCTGTTTATAAAGTAGGAATAGGAGAATGGAAGCAGTCATTTCCCAAAACTTTTCAAGTGGTCTGTCTCCCAAATGTATTTATTCTCTTAAATAGGAGGGTGGGGGTA
Source organism: Nesogale talazaci (assembly GCA_004026705.1). Classification (NCBI taxonomy): domain Eukaryota; kingdom Metazoa; phylum Chordata; class Mammalia; order Afrosoricida; family Tenrecidae; genus Nesogale; species Nesogale talazaci. The sequence continues at coordinate 8,408 of PVJH01042869.1, read as the reverse complement.
TGATCATGGCTACAAACCCAAAGTGTTCCCCCAAACTATGTGTATGGCTACATTCAGCTGAGGAAGAAGGAGGGGGAGAGAGGGAGAGAGAATGAATGAATGTATGTATGTATGTATGTATGTTAACTAAATAGAGAAAGTTTCTCTAAAGATGTGTTATAGGTAAGCCTGTGGTGCCAACATGGCCAAAGACGATAGGTAGGTCTGTTGTGACGTGGCCAATGAACACATGCGATCAATTGAAGGGCGGAGATAGAAAAGGCTTAGCAAGCCTGGCCCTTGCCCTCTTACTTTCGGATCTTCAGACCAGTTCGTACTGTGCCTCGACCTCCAAGCAACACTACCCATGGGACACCTAATCGTGGACTGTAGAGCTGTGAGTTGAGGTTCCTTCAAGCCCTACTTTGCCACGCTCCTGGGATATACATCTCTTGAGCTGGGGACTGTCGGACTCTGTCATCTGGCTGACTGTTGGCGACCTGCTCTGCTGTTTGCTGCCTGTGACCAGATAGCCTGAACTGCTCTACAGAGGACTACTCAGCGGCCCTCAAGACTTGAAGGACTGCCAGTCTTCTAGCTGTCTCACGCAAGTGAGTTGCACCGAGCCATTTGTACTGCTTTATAGATAGTTAACTGTTTCTTTCTTATCTTATATACCCTTCTCTCTATATAAATATATAAAGAGAATTACTAGTGTCCTGGTTTTATTTCTCTAAGAGAACCCTGCCCGACACAAGATGCTTAACTCTGATTTAAGAAATTTGGGGATTAATAAAGAGAATGCAAGTCTTCAATGAAAGATCTTGATTACAGCCACAAACATTTCAGCCAGAAAGGTCATATGGCAAGAGTGCATTGAAGTATTATCTATTCAAAAGCAGGTCTGAACATAGTTTGACAGAAGCCATAAAACTACCCTTCCTCCACAGTGCACAGCAAACAGTCGACACAAGGGAAACATTGACTTTCCCCTTCCTTGTTGCCGGACTTGAATGAGGATGCTCAGGTACGCAGCTAGTCATGCTCACAGTCCCACAGAGCACGGTAACAGGGCCTGTCCCCATTCAACCAGGTGTGTTCCTACTCCTGGTACTCCCTTCCACACCACTACCACTCCCTCTTTAAATATGCTACATTTTTCCCTTTACAATGCAGATGGGATTCCTGATTCTCATGGAATCCAGACTTTATTACTAAGTCCAAGAGCAAAAAAAAAAAAAAACTAAGTCCAACAGCAGCACAGCTTAGTGTGCCATCGGCAGCAGACTCTTCTAGAGGACCATCCCTGTGCCCTCAGTTTCCACAAGGCAATTCCAAAGGTTATGTCTTAGAGTAAATCAGTAATTACTTTAATTGTTCTTCATGAAAATGCTGTCGGGAACTCTGCATGTCACCAAGTTATTTTATAAACTCCATTCTGGTCCTGTTACCAGGGCAATGTACAATTACTAACAATAAGCTGAGGTAAAGAAATCTGTGAGAGGGTTTTCTTCTTTAAAATACTTTTGACTCTCTACGTGGAAATAACGGTGCCCTGATGGGGCTCAGAGTTAGGCACAGGTGTGCGAACCTCAAGATCGACAGTTCAAGCCTACCACCTGCTCTGGGGGAGAAAGATATCTGAAAAGGGGCTGAATAAATATCATTATTATTTTTTAATTATCTATAGAACTGGGCAGCATTACTGTGAGTCAATCAAGTTGGTAGCAGCAGGTTTAGATTTTTTACCTAGATGGAAATGTTGCCAATGTGCAAACCATATTATTAAATAAATGTCAACCCGTTTCTATTCTTGGTGTTAGGTGCCATCAAGTCGGCTCGTAGCCACTGCGGCCCCGTGTACAACAGAAGGAAACACTGCCCGTCCTGGGCCGGCCTCACAGGGACTCCCGTGCTTGAGCACGTTGATGCAGCCATGTGTCAATCCACCTTGTCAAGGGCCCTCCTCGTTTTCGCTGCCTTTGGCTCGCTATTATTTTCAGTTGATCTGAAGCTTGCTATTCACATAGAAGCTGATATAAGCCTCGATTCCTTCTGAAACCTGGCCATTTTCTCTCTCCAAAAGTTCTTTAATACAAGTAAGTGCGGCATGAATAGAAAGAATGTTTAGAAATGCACAAAAGCATGAGGGGGCACTGGCAGGCGAGTGCTGGGAGATTGTTCAGAAACCTCTGAGAGAGGCAGGAACACGAGCAGCACTGTCATTAGCTCCACCTGCGACTGAAAGAGAACGTGCCACACAGAACCAGAACTCAAAATGACTCTGTTCTCCTGGGCCTAAAGTCATGTAGCCATCATTGTTTTCAGAGCCTGGAGTGGGCTGGGATAATAGCTCTCCAGAGAGGTCGATTGCTCTCCACTGCTTTGTTCAAGGGTCAACACTTCTCTCTGAAGAATTAAGCCATTCCTAGGAAAAGTAAGAAAATAAGCCCGCTGGGCTCTGCCTCCCCCACAGCTTTCTAAAACAGATTTAATGTTTTTAAATTCAGGGCGTATTGCAATCGGATGTTTCACTTCTTGACACCTTTATTTTTTATTTTTGAGCCACGCTCACTCTTGGAGAGAACCTTCTCTTTGACTCCTGTTCAAGACTAAACTTCTGTATTTCAGATGTAAACACCCAGAGAAAGTCTGGCAGGATAAACATCAAACCCAAACAAAAAGTGGTCATCTCGGTGAAGGGGCTGGAGCTGAGAATTCATGTAAGTGTGCGCATGTGCGCGCGCACACATATAGTCTCTGGGGCAATTTGTTCCTTCAAATCGTTTCCATATGCCATTAACGGTTCTCCTACATATACTGTGCTGACACTAAAAGGGTTTAATGGCTTGGGGGACATAGTCCTTAGAGGCAAGGATGGCCAGGGTTCGTCTTATATACTTTGGACCTGTTGACGAGAGACCAGTCCTTGGTGGGCATCAAGCTTGGTAAAGTGGAGGGCGTTCAAAAAGAGGAAGACCCTCAGTAAGATGGGACGACACAATGGCTGCTCAAGCACAGGAACGGCTGTGAGGACGGCACAGGGCGGTGCAGCATTTCATTCTGCTGCCCCTGGGGCCGGCGATGGGTCAGAACCAAGTTGACGGCACTCAACAACAGTAAGATTCAGGAGCCCTGGTGGTGCAGTGACTACACAGCGGGCTGCTGGCTACAAGGTCAGAGTTGGAGACACTAGCTGTTGCTCCAGAGAAAGATGGGGCAGGACTTTCTATTCCTATAAAGTTACAGCGTCAGGGACTCACCCTGTCCTACAATACCATTATGAGTCAGTGACAGTGAAGTTGTTTGTGTGTTTAAGGATCTAACAAGTTCTGTATTTAATAAGCTTTTAGCTCACTTTCACCACATGGTATTATACATGCTCATTTGTGAAGCTTTTCAACAGATGTCTTTTCTGTTATAATAACCCCAAAACACACTGCCATCCAGTTAATTCCAACTCACAGCCACCCTGTAAGACCCAGCAAAACCATCCCTGTGGGTTTCCAAGACTAATTCTTCATTGGAGTAGAGAGCGTCGTCTTTCCCTATGGATTGGCTGACCTTGTGGTGAGCAACTCGACTCACACGGCCCACCATACCACCGTAACTCCAACCAAAAAAGTCATAGATTCGGTAACTTCTGTACAAACTGGTGCATAGTAAGTTGGCTCCTATGTTTGGATTGATAAGCCTCAAGTTCACTACAGAATACAGAATGTAGGCCACAGAAAGTATAATTGTTCACTTGTATAGAACAGTATTCTTTTGACAACTGGAAACTTTCTGAATAAACAAGTTCAGGCCTGTTGCAACTGTAAAAAAATTACTAAGTGAATAGACTGTATGTAAATTGTGAAAAATGTATTTCGCTTCAGTCATTAATAAATGAAATGGCATTGTCTTACTAACTGCTATTGAAAATCAAAACCGTTTCTGAATTCCCAAAAGGAAGTATATGTACATAACCAAGTCAGCATGTAGTTATGGTCATGTCAGCACATGCGTGAACAGAAATTTTGACTTTAGAAAAAAGTCAGGCTGGGCCCCGGGGGCACAGTGGTTGAGTGCAGGACTGCGACCCACGGGCTTGGTGGTGCAAATCCAGCAGCAGCTCTCTGGGAGCAAGGCTGGGTAGCTCCCACAACCACCAGAGGGCAGTGATGCCCCCCACCCCTGCAAAAAAAAAAAAGAGTCACAAACATTTAAGACAATGGCTTTAATTGTCATTTTAATAGGATAAAGAAAATGTGTGCTTTAATTTAAACGGGCATCAAACCAGGGGTGCTGGCAAGGCTGTAAGTTAATCCTAATAGATTGATAGCAATAAAAACTAGTTTGTACATAAAAAGGTAAGAGGGGAACAAGCAATCCCTAAGAAACAATTTTTAAAGTTCATAGTGGTTTATACATTTTATGACAACTTTACAGATTCACGGCCTAAAGAAAACGAGCATTTTGCATTATTCATGAGTTGCACCAAATTTTTTTAAGTGCACTTATATCCTTACCCTCGTCAAAAAAACAAAACAAAACAAATTCATTGCCCTCTTGTCGATGACCACTCAGAGAGCTCTAACAGGGAGAACTGTCCCTGTGCGTTTCCAAGATTGTAACTGGGAGAAGAAAGCCCCTCTTTCTCGGAGAGGACGGCTGGTGGCTTCGAACTGCTGAGCCTGAAGCTAGTCATGCACTCCTGAGACGGGGTGAATTGTCCTTGGGTGTGCACAGCTTAAGTGCCGTCTGTTATCACAGCTATTTACAAAAGGACTAGAGACCTAGTGAACATTCAACCCACTTGGATGGTCCAGAATTCAGATTAAGCTTCTGTGGAATCCCCACTATTGACCGGAGATGGGAAAGGCCTTGTTATCAGACAGCGTACCTTTTAGGGTGGATCACTGCAGTTGTAGTTCGGTCAAAATGTGCTAACCTGTCATTTTTTTCTCCCTCATGATCCAATGTATAATTATTCCAGTTTTTAGTATTTCCTGCTTTATTTGGATTAAGGGTTTTGTTTCATTCAGCTACTGTTGTTGGACTGCTTGTTTTTTCTTTTGGTTTTTATATGGTTTTCTGTACACGAAATCCAGAATAGGTAAACCCATAGTGACAAGTGGATTCATAGTTTCAAAGGGACATGACAGGGCAGGTGGGCAGGAAATGGAGAGCTAATAACAGTGAGTACAAGGAAGAAGAAATGCCTGGAATTAATAGTGATGGCCGCACAACTCTTGTAATTGAAGTAGCATAAGGTCTATGCTGTGTAAATGATCTAATTTTAGTTGGTGAAACTGTTCAAAACTAGTGAAACTAGTTATTTTTTAAAAAAGGAATAGAGAAGTGATATTTTTCTTGTGAGTTCAGTGTCTTTCATTTGCTGTGACAACCAGCAAGCAATATTCAGCGAATCAAAAGTGGAAGGAGGCCCACAAACACAAAGGAGTTATTTGAGCAAGCTGATCAACACACATTAGTCTCTAATCCAAAAGTTCAATAGCATATGTTACAAGTCCTAACATGGCAGTGGCAAAATGACATCCACTCCTTTGTCTGCCTTGTGATTTTTCCCCTTGGGGGAGCTATAGACTAGTGAAATAGGACTACTCTACAGGCCTTGAAACCTGCAACGAGCACAGCAGAGGTTCACGCACATCCATCACAGCTCCAGCACGGTCAAATTTTCCACAACAGTTGAGTGCAGCAAACAGCCCCTGGCAAAAAATAATCATCTCCATCTTCAACATCTAATGGGCTCTACATGTAAGATGCAAATTATGCTCATGGAGATTTGCAACCACTTCTGTACCAAGGACCCTCTTCTGTCATTTTCACCCCAGCCATTTCTGTTAAGAGTCAGAACACAACAGGTCACAAAAAAACTCTTCGATCTGGCACATCAGCTGATCGCACAATTCACCGGGACAAATCCACGAGACCTCCATCTCCCTGATTAATGTGCTTTCTTATCCTCGATGGTGGAAACAGTTAAAGCAGTCTGTGACGGTTTTCTAAAATGAAATATTTTGGGTTTGGGGTTTTGTTTTTCTTTTTTTTGGGGGGGGGAGGGGGGAGGCATCACTGCCCTTTGGTGGTCATGGGAACTACCCAGCGCTGCTCCTGAAAGCCACTGCTGGATTTGAACCGCTAAGCCTGCTGGCCACAGTCCTGCATTCAACCACTTACGCCACCAGGGCTCAGCCCCAAAATGGAATATTTTATCTTCTTTTACATTCATGACAAAATCCATAAATTCTATTGATGCTGGCACACATCCGTGATTCCCTCAGAGAAGAGAAACATTCTCAGGAGAGTTGACTTTGCGCCAACAAGAGACCGGGAGTCTCCAGGGTGCTTTCCCCCATCTCTGCTTTCTGGTGGGAAACCCCTGCACTCAAAGAGTCACCGCAAATCATGTCGCCCAGGGATGTCATCGCATATTTTGGGTGGTGCTTCAAGTTTCAGCAGCAGGCTAACGGAGAAAACTCTCCCAAGACTTTTAGCAAAAGCCTCTGGGTTTATTCTCCTATAGGTCAACATTCTTCCAGTCTGGCACCCTCGCATTAGTAGCTGATGGATGATGCCGCTGATGTCCTTTATCTGCCATCAACTCTTCACTGCTGTCCCTCCCGAAGTGGCAGGGCCGTGCACCTGAAGCTCACACCTCCTTCCCCATGACACAAGCACAGAGGCATTGGTGGTGGCAGCAGAGGCATGCAGCCTTCCCAACTGCCTTGTCTCGTACATCCTCCTCTGACAGGAGCCACAAGAAGAGTTTAATATATGTGAGTGTATATGTGAGTAAATTTGCCTTTCGGAATTGTTTTTAGATGCATAGAAGACCTGTTTTTTTAAAAAGGAAAACTAAAAATTCTGCCTCCAACTTTTAAGTGCTGTTAAAAATGCCGACTTTGCTCAAAGTCCTAGGAAATACAGACATATCTTTAAATGCTAATATTTTCTAACTATGAACATGAGTCCTTCATCTGTAGTTTGGGAGGTACAAACAGACCACTTTAACATCTCCTTGGTGGGTTCACTCTCTCTCTCTGCGGAGCCACAGAAGGCTCTCTGTTCCCCTTAGGGCTGAGAGCCTTGGGAACCCCCTAGCAGGGCAGTTCTGCACTGTCCTAGGGGACCTCTGTGAGTTGGAACCAATGCGACAGCAGCGGGTTTGGTTTTGGTTTGAGCCACAATCAAGCACTGTGTTGAGCGATTCAAAGGAAGCTTTTTTCAAAGCATGGCAGTCAACACACTTACTCCAAGCCAAAAACGGGAACAGGAGAAACCCATGTGCACTCGCGCAGTCAGGGTGTGAGCCTGACGGCACAGTCTATTTTTAGGGGCTGTGTTGGGAAACTTCCTTTGTGAATGCAGGGAGGAAAAACACAGTCAGAGAAGGGTAGCTCCATGAATTGTTTCATTCATAACAGCTCTGTCAACACGAACTAGGTAATAGCTTCCCGAAGCCTTGCGTTTGAGTTTTAACTCTTATTATCTCCAAAGTATATCTGTCTTTCAAGTACACAAAATCCAAAAGATGCGGTACCCGCAGTTATCTGGAGTTAAATCTTAAGGAACTTTTGGAGGCCACCAAGCATAATCACCTGACTGAGAATAAGATATGGACTGCCCGAAGAAAGATGACAAGAAATCTGCCACCTATTAAGTGATAGGTTGTCTATATTTTCTCTTGCACGCTATGCCCGACCTTACACACATAAAAATTAAACAGCAAAAACATGTCGCATTTATGCCATCAGCAACTCATTCTCACAATCAGATCCTAGATTTTCTCTTGGCAGCAAAGAAATCAAAAACACAAGTCACACTCATTACTGCTGAGCTGGTTCTGACTCTTGGTGACCCACTGAGGGGCAGTGAATTACTGAATACGGCCCTTCTCCCAGTCTTCAGAGCTCCGCCCAGTAACAACAAAACACTATGCAAATGAGGTATCTGAGCCACAAGAATAGCTGGCTCATAATAATGTAGGGTGCATGGCACTCCTGTGGAGGTGGGGACATCTAAATAAGGTATAAAACCCCCAAACCCAGTCTCATCAAGTCAATTTTGAGTCGTAGGGACCTTCTATAGAGTTCCGGAGGTTGTAAATTTTTATAGGCGCAGATTTGTCAACTGTCTCCCATAAAGAGCGGTTGGGTGGGCTGACACCACTGGCCTTGTGATTAACAGGTCAGCACTTACTCCGACAGCACCACCAGGACTCCTGTCATGAAGGAGATTGGTCCACTATGCCGTTCCACTGGCTAAAATAAACCATCCTAGAGGCAGAAAACACAAGGCTCTCCCTCCCAATCTCACTCTGTCTGGAGCAGAGTGCATCCTCTGGCCAGGAATCTGCACTGAGAATGTTCTGCCATCCAAGACACACAGAGAGAACTGGTGAACACTAGAGATAAAGACGG
>PVJH01042868.1:0-14006 GCA_004026705.1 Nesogale talazaci | reverse complement strand
GTCGAGTGGCCCAGGACCAGGTATTCAGGATATGCCTGGGTGGGGGTCGAGTGGCCCAGGCGTAGGTCCTGAGAACGTTTACTTTATCTTCGGCCAGATGACCCCGATCCCCTCCTCCCCCCACTCCAACTGCAAAAAACAACATGGCTGCGGCATAGTCTGACATAAGCATAATATAGCACATTTTACCTTTACAAAAAGAACTACAGAATAAATACTTACAAACTCAATCCAGAGCCATATTGAAAGGATTAGGTAGCATTAAAGTGGCTGGAAATCCCAGGGTAAAGGGATAACGGTACAAATTTTCAGGCTGTGTCTCTTTCCTCTGGAGGCCTACCATAAACTCCGGGGGCTCCAGGCCCTCACTTCTGACCTGCTGCCTCCATTACTCCCTTTGGTTTGAAAATGAGCTGGAACATTTGCTTTGAAAATGAGCTGTAGGGGTTATACAAAGCATAGCACGTTTGCTGTGTGGCAAATAAACGCTACAAATGATGAGCCATAGGGGTCAAAGTCTGGCAGGGGCATTGATACCTTTCACCAACCCGGAAGCCCTTGGCACTGCCATGCAGGGGGGAGGGGGTAAGGGGAACTTCTTCTGTGCGGGTGGTTGATTGAATTCATTTACCTGGGCTGAGGTCAGTTGATTTCACTTGGTATTCTATTAGGTTTTGCCAGCCCCCACCTGAATGACCTCATTAGCATGCACCATTAGGTCTGTTTTGGGGGCTGACAGATAACAAAGGCGCCCTAATTATCCCGGAAATTCCAAGGACAAAGGCCAGACTTCTTTGATGAAGGTTAATGTCAAGTGGTAAATTCCTGCATTCTCAAATGCTTTTGCATCAGCTTGACCATTGGGGTTGTAGTTAGGTCAGCAGTTTCAGACTCCCAGTTGGCCCTCTGAGTGGGATAAGGCTTTCTGTTTCTGGAAGGAGTTAGTCTCAGAAATTCCCGGGGGTGGAGGGAGGGGAAGCCTGCTCTGCAAGGTCCGTTAGGACTGCCCCGAGTTGAGATCTACTGGGGGCAGTGAGCCTTAAAGGGGCCTTGGTGGCACAGGGAATAAAGCACTGCAATTCAGATGTGCCAGCCCCCTCCGTGGGAGGCTAGGGAGGCTGCCTGCTTCGCTAGAAATTTATAGTATCCTGTGGGCAATTCTGTTCTGTCCTGTGTGGTGACCATGATCCGAACTGGAATCAACCCGAGGGCAGTAGACTTACTTACTTAGTATATCCCAGACCCAGGTCTACTCTATATTTAGATGACAGCCATAATTTAAACTATGTAAAAATTACATTTTGACAAGAAAGGCACAAAAAAAAAAAGAAAAAGAAAGACCTAGGGATGGGAGTTTGTGACCACTCTTCTCAGGTTTCCCTTTTCTCAGTGAAGTGGAATATGAAGCCCTAACGGAGAGAAGGCGGATGCTTAGGAGATGGAAGTTTACTGGAAAAGGCATTTTGTTGTTGTTGTTGTTTTTGGTTTTATTTGCAAAAGGCATTTTGAAGACTTTAGAGCAAGAGAAGGCAGGTCAGAAGCGTAAGGGGTGCAGTCTGACTGCCCAGCATGGTCAGGCCCACTGGAGGTTAGTGGCATTCCCATGCCACCGTGCCACAGCCATGCAGCACGCATGGGATGGGCTGAGCTGGCTCTAAGCAGACTGGAGGTGTGGCCACATGAGAACACCGTGCAAAGGACTTGAAGGTGTAAGCAAGCGTGTGATTATAATCACTGACTATGGAAGGAGAGGCATGAGGGCATGGGGTGGGGGCAACACAGTGAAAGGTGACAGTGAGGTCAGAACTTGGTCAGCCCCAGGCAGGTAGAAAGGAAGCTGTTGCAATTCAATGTCTATAGAATTGGAAAGGTCGGGGCTGGTAGTTCCATAATAGGAAGCTTGAAATGGAAATCATAGAAGGGCATACTTGCTGGAAGTAACCGAAAGGCAGGACGAAATGTAGTCACAGACAGGTGTGCATGAAAGAGAGAGCAGGGACTTACTTACCTTGGAGTTGTTCAGTCCTGGCTTCCGGCAGTAAAGTGACCAGGTTTTAAGAGGGACACCATTAACTGAGGCGGGGGTGGGGGTGGGGGTGGGGTTGTTGATTAAAAATTTGGTCTAGGCCTGAGCCCCGGTGGCGCAATGGTTGTGCGTGGGACTGCGGCCCACTGGGATGGAGGTTCAATTCCAGCAGTGGGGCTGGGCCTCCTACTCCCACCACCGGAGAGCAGTGATGCCCAAACACACACACACACACACACACACACACACACACACACACACACACGGCTGAGCCCCGGTGGCGTAGTGGTTGTGCGCGGGACTGCGGCCCACTGGGACAGAGGTTCAATTCCAGCTCCATGGAGCAAAGGCTGGGCCTCCTACTCCCACCACCGGAGAGCAGTGACGCCCCCCTCAAAAAAAAATTAAAAAAAAAAAAAGGACGTCCGGTCACCTTACAGTAGATGTGTTTAGTGAATGTATCGCAGGCACAGGCTGGTTTATAGTTATGTGAGACTCATTGTTTCAACGCTGTGAACACGACATTTTAACAAGGAAGACAGAGCAGAAGGAAGGGTGAAGAGAAAGGGTTAATTATGAAGGCTGAGCTCCAAGGTTTGAAAGGGAATACAAGGGATTAGTAGGACGAAGGGGGAGATCTTGATTGTATAAGAATTAAGGAAAGAAGAAACAGACCTTTTTTTTTAAGACTTTTTTTTTAGGATGGATCAAAACTGATTAAAAAAAAAAAAACACCAGGCTGAGCCCCGGTGGCGTAGTGGTTGTGCTCGGGACTGCGGCCCACTGGGATGGAGGTTCAATTCCAGCAGTGGGGCTGGGCCTCCTACTCCCACCACCCAAGAGCTGTGATGCCCCCCCCCCAAAAAAAAAAAAAACACCTCAGATTAGAACTCTCAATCCAATCACTAAATTCAGAATGGAGGTTACCTTCTAATCGATCAAGGATTCACCGGCGGAGGGGGGGTGGGGGGTGGGGGGAGAGAACTGATACCAAGGGCTCCAGTAGAAGATGTTTTGAAATTGATGATGGCAACATATGTACAAATATGCTTGATACAATTGATGTATGGAATATGATGAGCTGTAAGAGCTCCCAGTAAAATGTTTTTTTTAAAAAAAAGAATCTAGGGGCTGAGCCCCGGTGGCGTAGTGGTTGTGCGCGGGACTGCGGCCCACTGGGTTGGAGGTTCAATTCCGGCTCCCAGGAGCAAAGGCTGGACCTCCTACTCCCACCACCTGAGGGCAGTGATGCCTAAAAAAAAAAAAAAAAAGAATCTAGGTAACCTAGAAGTATAGAGGTAGGTATTGATTCGGAGCTTGCAGGTTGTAGAAAAGACTGGAAGCAGCCCCTATGCCTTGGTGATGAGTCTAAGAGCTGGTTCAGGAATCACCCGGCAGGACAGGCAGCGTGGAAAAGAATGTGAGAAGCTGAGGGGCGTCTTAGAGGAAGGTGGGCGGCTGCCCTCCCCTGCTGCAGGGGTCTGTAAATAAGAACACAATAGGAGCTACTTATCTGGCTCCATGGAGATCATTTCCATGGGTTACAACATCTACCTCATAAAAATTTCACTAGTGTTTTCCATCCTGATAAACACTGTAGCAACAGTGGTACCTCTAGGCACGCTGGACCTCCAGCACTGGATCTCTACACCTGCGAAAACTCTCCACCTGTGTACTCAGAAGGTATCCAAACTGCTCTTCTGGAAACCCAAAGGCAATTTCACTTCGTCTTTCATCAAGATAAAGCAAATGAACAAACACAGAAATAAACCCTCCTTCCCTGGTATTTCCTATGGTGATTATCAGTCTGTTTTTTTTTTTTTTTGGAGGGGGGGGAGGGGCATCACTGCCCTCTGGTGGCCATGGAGCTACCCAGCGCTGCTCCTGAGAGCCACCGCTGGATTTGAACCATCAAGCCTGCAGGTCACAGTCCCGCACTCAACCACTTACGCCATCATGGCTCAGCCCCAGTCTGGGCTGTCAAGACAGGAAATTCAGAGCCTCACATGCCATATGCAGCCAGACACCAATTTCTACTGCTTTCAAACACAGTGAGTACCTGTCCCGACTTACCCCTCCCCTCTTCATAGCTTCCAGGTTGGCTACGAACTATCCCTAAACAGGAAGTTTACACCATCCAAACTGGAAAGTAATGAGACAGATGGGCGACAGGTCAGTCCCAAACATGTTGTTGTGAGGTGCCATCCAGGTGAGGTGCCACAGTGACCCTGTGCCAGCCTGGTCCCTGTCCAGCCTCCCAATTGTCCCTACGCCTGGGCACTTTGCTGCAGTCGCTGTGTCAGTCTGTCTACTTGAGGGACTTTCTGTCTTTTGCTGCCCCTCAACTTGACCAAGCCCGAAGCCCTGCTTTAGGAACTGCTCTCTCCTGACATGTCCAAAGTAGGGAAGACAAAGTCTCACTGTCCTTGCCTCTAAAAAGCACTCTGGCTTTACATCTTCTAAGCCAAACATGTTTGTCCTTTTGGCAGTCCCTGGTACTTCCAAGAGGATTTGCCAAGTGCCACAATTCAAACAGAGGAAACGAATGTTCCAAGATCAAATCTGCTCACATCTCTGGGATACTGATGGGCTTCCAGGGAGGCAGGGACACAATGTGTGGTCCCATGTGAGTACTTGGGGTCTTGTTTAAACTAGGTCACCAGCCTGGATGCCACCTTTCCTTTAGGTAATTTTATTTCAGGAGCCTTTCCCCAAAATGGCCTGTTGTCAAGGACCCCAGGAGCACCCACCCTAGATTCCTGCCATAGAGACTTCAGGATGCAGATCACACTGACTAGTCCCACATTGAAGTCCTTATGTGTTTTTTACTCCAAATGTCCACTTCGATAAGCCATCTCAAAACTGCCAAAGGCCAAATCCTAATCTTCCCACTAGTTTCTGATCTTAACCAAGATCTTCTCAGAGTCTTCCTTGTCTTGAAACCCAGGGTTACTTTAGAGTCCCTTTGGACTCATAGCACGGAAGTTTCCAAGGCCGTACGTAAATCTTGACAGAAGTAGACTGCCTGCCTTTCTCCTATGAAGCACCTTGTGTTTCTTCATCTTAGAAAACAGCAACTCCATTTTTTTTTCTTTTTTGAGGGGGGCAATCACTGCCCTCTGGGGGGGCGTAGGAGGCCCAGCATTGCTCCTGGAGAGATGCTGCTGGTTTTGAACAGCCAACCCAGTGGGGCACAGTCTTGCACTCAACCACGACGCCACCGGGGCTCAGTCCGACTCCATTTTATTTATTTATTTATTTAAGTTTTTTTTGGGGGGGGCATCACTGCTCTCCAGTGGTGGGAGTAGGAGGCCCAGCCCCACTGCTGGAATTGAACCTCCGTCCCAGTGGGCCGCAGTCCCACGCACAACCACTACGCCACCGGGGCTCAGCCCCCAACTCCATTTTCATAGTTACTCTCAGACCCCAAACTCTTGGCGTCATCTTACCTCTTCTTCTTGTAACCTACACCCAGTCCAGAGGACAATACCTGTCTAGAATCTGGCCACCATTGCCACCACCCAGGTCTCCTGCCCAGGTGACTGCAGCTGCCACCACCCATTCACCTGGTTCCATTCTTACCTTCCAACAGGCCCTCTTAAGTACAAGAAGCTGGAATAACTGGGTTAAAACAAGAGTCTACTGCGGCCCACTGGGACGGAGGTTCAATTCCAGCAGTGGGGCTGGGCCTCCTACTCCCACCACCAGAGAGCAGTGATGCCCCCCGCCCAAAAATAAATGGGGCGGGGGGGCAGCAGTTCACTGTCCCTCAGACTGTTGGAGGGCCAGACTATAGCTAAAAAATAAACTATGGGGCTGAGCCCCGGTGGCGTAAGTGGTTGAGTGCGGGACTGTGGCCCGTGGGCTTGGCGGTTCAAATCCAGAGGCTGCTCTCAGGAGCGGCACTGGGTAGCTCCCCCGACCACCAGAGGCAGTGATGCCCCACCTCCCCCCCCAAAAAAACTGAACAAATTCATTGCAGCCCAGGATGAGTTGGCTGCTAAGCAGGACAGGTAGTGGTAACAAAAACACCAGGAGGGGTCGCAAGTGGCCCTCGGGCCGTAGTTTGAGGATGCCTGGGATATAATTGCTGATGTCAGATGGCTGAAAGCCAAGAATGCCAACAAGATGTTTACTTGTGTTTTGTTGACTATGCAAAGCCATTCAATTGTGTGAATCATAATAAACTATGGGTTCCCTTGAGAAGAATGGGAACTCCTTTGTGAAGACTTCTTTATGAGGGCTGAGCCCCGGTGGCGTAGTGGTTGTGCGCGGGACTGCAGCCCACTGGGACGGAGGTTCAATTCCAGCAGTGGGGCTGGGCCTCCTACTCCCACCACCAGAGAGCAGTGATGCCCCCCCCCCAAAAAAAAACAAACAAAAACAAACAAAAAAAGACTTCTTTGTGCTCCTGTGGAATCTGTACATGCAGCAAGAGGCAGTTGTGCAAACAGAATAAGGAGACACTGCATGGTTGAAAACCTGGAAAGAGGTGCAACAGGGTTGTCTCCCTTCACCATACTTATTCAATCTGCTGAGCGAATGATCACATGAAAAATGTGGCATCAGGACTAGAGGCCGGCTTTTTAACAGCCTGCCATTTGCTGATGGCACACCCTTGCTGCCTGAAAATGAGAAGCACTTGAAGCTCTTGCTGGTGAAAATCAAGGACTACAGCCTTGAGAATGGATCACACAACTCAATGTCGATGAGACCCAAATCCTCACAACTGGACCACTTGCTGACATCATGACAAGTGGAGGAGAGACTGGCGTTATCAAGTTCATCTTGCTTAGCTCTACAATCTCTGCTCACAGAAGTAGTAGTGAAGAGATCAAAGGACACATTGCATGGAGGAAATCTGCAGCATAAGACCTCTTGAAAAAGGATGCTCCTTTTTTTGGGGGGGCATCACTGCCCTCTGGTGGTGGGAGTAGGAGGCCCAGCCTTTGCTCCTGTGGAGCTGGAATTGAACCTCCATCCCAGTGGGCCGCAGTCCCGCGCACAACCACTACGCCACCGGGGCTCACCCCAGCAGGATGCTCCTTTGAGGACTAAAGTGTACCCGGCCCACATCATGTTTTGCTTCAGTCATCTCATATGCATGTGAAAGTTGGCTGGTTAATAAGGAAGACCAATCAAAAATCGATACGCATTGGAACTCCGGTTTTAGTGAGGAATCTTGAAAGAGCATGAAGTACCCAAAGAACAAACAGCTCTGTGTTGGAGCAAGAACAGCCAGACTGCTCCTTCGAGGAAAGGATGGTGAGGCTTTGTGGCACCATGTTATCCAGGCCCTGGAGAAGGACAACCTGCAGTAAAGGAAAGGGACAATGAGAAGGAGGAGGCCCTTGGCGAGCTGCATTGGCACAGTGGCTGCCACTGTGGGCTGCAGCATGAGAGGGAGAGGACGGCGGGAGGACCTCGTGTGTTCGTGAGTTGGAACTGACTGGCCGACACCTCACGACAAGTGTGCACTGGACACCAGAGTCACTCTCTTTTCTAGAGTCAGACTACAGAGTCCAGTACATGTTGCCGTTGTCCGATTCATAGCAACCCCAGGTGCAAGTAAACGTGTTTCTCAGACTCAAAAAGCCAAACCCACTGTCTTTGAGTCAGTTCGGACACCCAGCGAACCTCCCTGTAGGACTGTGGAACCGAAAGCTTCCGAGAACCGTAACTCATTATGGGAAGAGAACCCTTCATCATTCTTCTAGAATACAAGGAAGGAGAATATAGTTTTGCACTTCAAGAGAATCTTCACCCTTTCGTGGTGTTCTATAGAACGCCTCGGTTGTATAAGGAGCCTGAGGGGTCTATTTTCTTTTGCAAATGATCAACCAAGACGAAGGCAATCAGCTGTCCTGAAGTTAGACTCCTGATCTTCAAAATGCCAACGTAGCGCCCAGACCTCTGAAGCCACTGCCCAGCGATCTTCTCAGAGCTCTCATTATCCTCACTGAGGAGCGGCAGCTGCAGTACTTCGAAATGTCTTGCCAGCGATCACTCTGTCTCAGTTCCTAGTAGTTTGGACATGTTGTCAGGAGAGACCAGTCCCTGGAGAAGGACTTCATGCTTGGTAAAGTGAAAAAGACAAAAGCCCTTATGTTAGTCCCAGTGGACTAGAGAAACGAGTTCATAGACACCCATATGTGTATAAGAAAGAGCTGGGCTGAGCCCCGGTGGCGTAGTGGTTGTGCGCGGGACTGCGGCCCACTGGGACGGAGGTTCAATTCCAGCAGTGGGGCTGGGCCTCCTACTCCCACCACCAGAGGGCAGTGATGCCCCAAAAAACAAACAAACAAAAAAAGAGCTTTATGGGGCTGAGCCCCGGTGGCGTATGTGGTTGAGTGTGGAACTGTAGCCCGCAGGCTTGGCGGTTCAAATCCAGCGGCAGCTCTCAGGAGCAGCACTGGGTAGCGCCCACGACCACCAGAGGCAGTGATGCCCCACCCCACCCCCCAAAAAAGAAAGAGCTTTATGCCAAAGAGCAGTTGTATATTGAGAAAACCTCCCAACCCAGTCTTGATCAAGTCCATGAATCTGATATTAGCTCCTATGTCTGATAGCAGTCCATAAATTCCTCTTCAGACTCATACAACACATGCAATGACACCAAATGCAAGAAGATCACAGGTCAGTGGGTGGAGAGCCTTGTGGATCCAGTGGCGGTGGGACATGTCAGTGCTGGCATGGGTCTCCATGTGACTCCTCCAGCTCCAGAATGTGAAGCAGAGAGTGCATGTCCCACCTCCAGAGAGGAAGGCAGGGGTTCCCAGAATCCTCAGGAGAAGGCCCTGCCCACAAAGAGGCCTCGCTGGCTATGGCCTGATTGACAGGCTAGACTCCACCCCTTCACGAGTCGTTGCCACAGACCTCAATGAGCTGATGGACACAGTGGCTGCCACAATGGGCCCACACAGAACAGCGAGGGTGAGGGTGGCGCCAGAATGGGCGGGGCCTTGTTGCTGTGTGCTCAGCATTGCTGTGAGCAGGAACCGATGCCAGGGCACTTACCTACCACAAAACAGCAACGGTCTTCCTGGCTCTGAGTTTCTCTCTTGGCTCCGAGGGTCCCACACAACAGGGTGGTCCCCCTTTGTCTGCATGTGAGCTACTTATAAAATGACCAAGTCCGGCTGAGCCCCGGTGGCGTTGTGGTTGTGCGCGGGGCTGCGGCCCACTGGGACGGAGGTTCGATTCCAGCAGTGGGGCTGGGCCTCCTACTCCCACCACCGGAGAGCAGTGATGCCCCCCCAAAAATGACCAAGTCAAAATGATCTACCAACAACACAAATGATTTATTTAGTTATTATTACATTTATACATAAATGCATGGAGAATTCTTTATATGTACAATGCATGTTTATGTACCTTGCATACTCGCATGCGTCCATAGTGCACAACACAACACAATTAAGTATGTACATTTTTTGTCATGACCTGCGTTGACTCTGATGACTTGCCCTGAATGGAATGAGCCAGGGATGCGTAGTCTAGACAGTAACTGCTGACAGCCAGCCTCAAGCGCACTTCCACATGATCACCCGTCATGGTGGAGCAGTACGTGGACTTAATAGTCTTTATGTGCGAAAAGGCTGACTCACATAAACAGAGCTGAATAATGCAGTCAAGGAGGTAGCACATTTCCTCATGTCTGGGTACTTTGCCTCTGCAAATAAGTTCCAGAACTGTCCATGCGCTCGGGACTTCAGCTGAATGTCAGCTTGTATGTCAACATCTCCCATTCCCTCTCAAAGTGATATGTTTTTGTTTTCTTATTTGGTCCAGCTCCTCCACTCATTTTAATGCCCTTTCTTATGTTTAAGAGTTAAAAAACAAGACATAAACATTGGCAATAATTAAGCTTGTCAGTTTTGCTGCACTTAATGCAGTTGCTTGCACATGCGTTTGACAGCTAAGATTGCATCTGATTGCTGCGCTCTACATCAATTGAGTGATGGGATTGATGGTAGGCTTATGTCTACTTTTTGACGCCACGCGGTCTCCCACACTACATTTGCATAGATCGCTGTGTTAGTCTGGATAGATGAAAGAAACAACTCCATCCCACCACCGAGAGCAGTGATGCTCCCCCCAAAAAAGAAACAACTTCATAAACATCCAAAAAACAAAAATGAAGCAAAACAAAAAAAAGAAAGAAACACTCATATGTATATAAGGGAGAGGTTTATATTCAAGGGCAATTGAACACTGAAAAAACATCCCAGCCCAGTCCAGATCAAATCCATAATTCTGATATTAACCCCTATGTCCAACAGCAATCTAGAAAATCCTCTTCAGACACCCGAAACCCCTACAATGAGGCTGAATGCAGGAAGATCACAGGCCTGTGGGTGCAAAGTCAGTGGTGGTAGGAGCATCTCTAGGTCCAGGTTTCTGGCTGCATCAGCGTAGGTCCAGGGAAGTTTTGCAGGAAGTGAGCCTTGGCAGTAGTGAGTCTCCAGAGAAGTGGACCGAGAGAACTAGTGTCTCCTGTTTTCAAGAAGGGAGTCCCACATTTCCCAGAATTCTCAGGAGAAGGTCATACCCCCTCAGAAGTCTCATTGGCTATCTCCAGATTAACAGGCTAGACTCCACACTCTTCATTCTCAAACTGACACCAGAGAAGGTGACTGCCACAATCATGATCAATGTATGAGGCCCTCCTGCCATAGAAAGAC
Source organism: Nesogale talazaci (assembly GCA_004026705.1). Taxonomy (NCBI): domain Eukaryota; kingdom Metazoa; phylum Chordata; class Mammalia; order Afrosoricida; family Tenrecidae; genus Nesogale; species Nesogale talazaci. The sequence goes on along the minus strand of PVJH01042868.1, from coordinate 3,296 downwards.
TGGCTTTCTTTTCTTTCCTTTTTTTTTTTTTTTTTGGTTTTTGGGGTATCATTGCCCTCTGGTAGGAGGCCCAGCCTTGCTGCTGGATTTGAACCTCCAACCCAGTGGGCCGCAGTCCCGTGCACAACCTCTACGCCACCGGGGCTCAGCGAAAGACTTGCTTTCAATGCTGTCGTTTTCTCCTGTGCCTACAGTTTTTCTCTTGGTGGTTTATTGCATCCTTGTCTCTAGTGTTTTTTTTTTTTTTTTTCATTTTTGGGGGCATCACTGCCCTCTGGTGGTGGGAGTAGGAGGCCCAGTCTTTGCTCTTGTGGGGCTGGAATTGAACCTCCATCCCAGTGGGCCGCAGTCCCGCGCACAACCACGACGCCACTGGGGCTCAGCCCGGCTTTGTTGTTTAAGAGGAAATAATTCGTGATCCCTGGACTTTCCCTTACCAAGGTCCAGTAGCCATGTGCCTAAAAAGCCCCCCCGTGTGGACCTCAAAGGAGCCCCAAGCAGACTGTATAGCCTGTCGGCTAAGCTCAGTTCTGAGTTTTGTTTTTTTCTTTCTTCTGAAGCCACTGTAGTTCAATAGCCATCATTTCAAGCAGAGCTAAGGGAAAAGGCAGCCTGACTTTGTTTCTTTGCCCGGCACACTAAGAACGTCTTGCTTCTCTTTCCTTTTCCCTCAGTCTGCGAACGGCCTTCTGTCCCCTGAGTCTGGTCCCGGGAAGCAGAGCTGCAGAGCGAACAGGGTAAGCAAGTGGGTGTGGGCAGGACAGGCTGTTCCACAGAAGTCGCTTACAAGGTCAGTGGGGACCACCGCTCCCTGAAACAGAGAACCGTAGAATTTAAAACGAGGAAATGCTGAGCGATCAGAAACATGCAGAGATATTTCAGGTTTTCCAGATGCCTGACTATATCAGAACAAAATATGCTAGGGGATAAGACAAAGAAGACACAAACAAACAAACAAAACCCGACATGAAGGGCTGAGCCCCGGTGGCATAGTGGTTGTGCACGGGACTGCGGCCCACTGGGATGGAGGTTCAATTCCAGCTCCACGGAATAGAGGCTGGGCCTCCTACTCCCACCACCAGAGGGCAGTGATGCCCCCCCCCCCAAAAAAAAAAAAAAACCCGACATGAACTGCAGGATCAAATTAGCAAGGGCTGGTAAAAATAGAGACCTGTAAGTTCAGGCCCCATCCAGGAGAGCCTCCTGGGCCAGCTTCCTGCCTGCCTTCCGTGGGCCTCTGAACGGAGGGGCTTGGAGGCCATCCCAGGTTCAGGTGCTTCAGGAAAATGGACATCTAATTCCAGCTGTTGTTACAGAAGTGGCTCTTTATTCGTGTTCTCAGAGAGAAGGCTGGTGTGGATATGAGCATCTCCTTCGGGAAGGGGTACGTCCCAGCAAGGAAGGCTGCACCCAGCTGCCTGGGCCCTGTGCGTGAACTCGGGTAAGGACCAAGTTCCATGAGCATCCATCTGCCTCATCAAAGGGAGGGGCCAGCAGTGCTCCCTCAGAGGGTCCTTGGGAAGCATGACGACATCAACGTGCGCACACTAGTAGTCCAGACATGAAAGTCCACCGTGCTAACACTGGTGCTGGAGAAGGAGGTGTGAGGTGCAGGCAGGTAGGGCAGGAAGGTGGCGGGGCTTTTAGAACCCGAAAGGTACAAAGGCTAGGGGGGAAACCCCCCAGAAAAGAACTGACTAAGGTTAGAGGACTGGGAGGTAACCACTAAGCATTCATAGCCCGGAGAGGCGGACTCTGAGGGGCAGTCAGCCTGGGTTTGGACTTGCTGTGAGAGAGAAGTTCTGTGTAAAGGCAGGGAATGAATCAGACCCCAAGACCCCAGAAACCTCTGCTTGCTGGGACTGACAGAAGGAAGGAAAACGACCCCACCTGGCTCTGGGCTTGAAGTAGGCTCAGTAGAGCTGCAAGTATTTAACAACGACACTAGGAGTGGGGAGCCCCAACTTCTCTGTCCACCCATCTCCGAGGGGTAAGTCTATTCGTTGCTGCGGGTTTCAAGGTTTCAGGACGTCGAAGCACCCTGGTGGCTCACTGGGTTATGTACGCGGTGGGCTGCTCACCCCAAAGACAGCTGCTCAAACCCCGCAGCTGCTCCCAGGGAGAAAGACGAGGCTCTCTGCGCCTGTAAGGATTTCCAGCCTTGGGCTGAGCCCCGGTGGCAGTGGCGTAGTGGTTGTGCGCGGGACTGCGGCCCACTGGGACGGAGGTTCAATTCCAGCAGTGGGGCTGGGCCTCCTACTCACACCACCGGAGAGCAGTGATGCCCCCCCCCCCAAAAAAAAAAAAAAAAAAGATTGCCAGCCTCAGAAACCCACGTGGCCCTTCTGCCCTGGGCTGTGCGGCGTCCGTCCGGGCATCAACTTGCTGGCCGGGGTGGGTGGCAGATCGCGATGACAGCGGGGCTGTCAAAATCCCCGAAAGGGAGGCTGTTAGCTCGCGCAGGTCCCCTGCGCCCCTGCGCTGCAGAGTAGGGAGAGTAACACTGGGGGGGCGGGGGGGCGAGGATTCTGAGGAGCCCCCCGGAGGGGAGCAGGGAAGGAAACTGGGGAGAAACTGAGAGTCCGAGCGAGTGCTTGTAGCCCATGCCAACTAAGACCTCACGCCCCGCGCGACTTCTTACACCTTCCCCGTTCTAGGGCGTCTCACTTCGGCGCCCATCTCTTGTCCTCACGATGTAAGGAAAAGTCCAGTCTGAGAGTCCTTCCCGATGGCTGCCTCTGAGCGCCGCAGCCGGGCCCGGGCGGTGCCCAGAGGAACGCCCCGCCCGCCGGGGCAAAGGCTGTGCTCAGATTCTTAACCCTGGGCCAGGCCGTCCCGGATACCGGGAAGGAAAGTCTCAGGGGCTTTCCACTTTGGGCTGCCCGGGTACTTTTCAGGTCCATGGATAAATAGCCTTTTTAAATCAACATTTCTATAAGTAGAAAAGATTTCCAGACGCCAAGATATTGTTCATTCACTGGCAGCAGAATGTAGCGGACTATGGAATGTGGGTAGTTCCTTTTCGTTTTATGCACGAGAAAGGCCCAGGGACGGGATCCTTGGTAACCACGGAGGAAAGATGTCCAGGGGCTTGGGGCAAGACAGGTTGGCTGCATGCTGGGGTGAAATACAGGAGAAACCAGCTGCCCCGGTGGCTTCGGTCCGACCGGCGCTGTGAGGGAATGGTTCTGAAGCTTTGCGATTTGGGGGATCCAGAGCAGAGCAGGCCAGGCCAGGGGCCTCCTCAGTGGCGAGGAAATGTGACCCCTCAGAGATGGCAGTCAGTCTTCTCTGGT
>PVJH01042867.1:0-14014 GCA_004026705.1 Nesogale talazaci | reverse complement strand
GAACACTTAAATTTTTCCTATAGTGCTGTCCTTATAAGCTGTGCTCCGCATCACAACAGTTAGTGACATTTTTCCCAAGCAGGAAACAAAATTTCACAGCTGAATGTTGTTCTCTTAAATTGACCATCCCAAAAAAATGAGATGGGAAAAACATGTACTATGAAAGCCCTGCCCAGCGGAACGGTTTGTTCTTTTTTTTGATACCCCTAGTATGCCTTTTATTATGTTGAGGCGTTCCCTGATATTCCAATTTTGTGGCAGGCTTCCATCAGGAATAGGCATATTTTGTCAAATGCCTTTTCTGTGTCAGCTGATAACGATCTTTGGTTCTTGTTTTATTTATATATGGTGAATCCCATTGGCTGAACCAGCTGAGCACACGTGGGCTGCATCGCACTTGGTCATCACACACACACACACACACACACACACACACACACACACAGTGGGATTCTGGTGCTAGCTTTGCCTGGTTTGGGTATCTGGCTTATGCTTACTTCATAAAATGAGGTCAAGAGATTTACAGTCCTTTTTAAAAAATGTTTCTATGTTTTTATTTTATTATTTTTTAAATCATTTTATTGGGGGCTTATACATTGCTTTTCACAATACATAAATGTATTCACCTTCACATGCCTGCTACTGTCATCATTCTCCAAATATCTGCTTTTTCACTTGAGCTCTTTTTGTTTGTTTGTTTATTTGTGGGCATCACTGCCCTGGTGGGAGGAGGAAGCCCAGCCTTGCTCCTGGAGAGCTGCTGCTGGATTTGAACCGCCAACCCTGTGGGCTGCAGTCCCGCACACAACCACCGCGCCACCGGGGCTCAGCCCTTCACTTGAGCTCTTGATATCAACTCTCATCCTTTCCCTTCTATCCTTGCTCCCCACTCCCCTACCAACCTCAGTACTTTATAAATTATTATTGTTTTGTTTTGTTTTGTTTTTGGGGCATCACTGTCCTCTGGTGGTGGGAATAGGAGGCCCAGCCTTTGCCCCTGTGGAGCTGGAATTGAACCTCCATCCCAGTGGGCCCCAGTCCCGCGCACAACCACGATGCCACCGGGGCTCAGCCCTGTTTCGTCATATCTTACACAGCCCGACGTCACCCCTCGCCCACTCCTCCAATGTCTGTGCTCCCTATGGGAGGTTATATGTGGCTCCTTGCAGTTGGCGCCCCCTCTCTTCTCCACCTTCCCTCCACCCGTCCAGTACAGTCTTTTCTTACATTCTGAAATGATGTGAGTTGAGCCTGTGTCCGCTCTTCTCGGTAGAATCCCCAGGCCCAGCCTTTGGCCTAGACCGTTGTGGTTGCGGTGGTTGGGAACTCTGTCAGGAGCTGGCCAACCCCATCTTTTGTACGGTTCTGTGTGGCTTGTCTCCTTGTGCTGGCTGAGGTAGTGGGTCTCTAGACACTTATCTATTCCAGGTTCTCGTGTGTTTGTTTCTATTCTGGGTTTTTACATTGCTTGGAGCATTGTGTTATTATCTCAGCCAATCTAAATTATCTGTGATATTTGCATATTTGTTAGGTTTGCTAATTGTTGATCAATTTTGTTGATCCTTTCAAAGAACTTAACTCCTTGTCTTGTTGATTCTATTGCTTTTATGTTTTTTTGATTCATTTATTTTTACTCTCATTTCAATTATTCTAATGGCTGAGGGTTTATTTTACTGTCTTTATTCTAATTGTTTCAGATGTGATAGTAAGGTGTTGATTTTGGTTATTCTTTTGATGTGTGCATTTAATGCTAAACATTGCCCTCTCAGAAGTTTTGGCATGTTGTATTTTTATTCTCATTTGTTTTAGGGAGTTTAAAATGTCCGTTTCTTATTTTAATTACCCAGTAGTTTTTAAGCAGCGTGTTGTTCGATTTCTGTTCGTAGTTGGATTTTTCCTTAGATCTTCCTATCATTGATTCCCGTGCTCGCTTCGGCAGCACATAGACTATTATTGATTCCCAAGTTTATAGTGCTATGATCTGAGAAGATGGCTTGTAATATCTCGATGTTTTTATTTAAAAATCTTTTTCAATGATTTTATTGGGGACCCTTACAGTTCTTATAACATTCCATACATCCTTTGTATCAACCATATTTGTACACGTATTGCCATCTTCATTTCCAAGTGCTTTCTACTTGAGTCCTTGGTGTAATACAAGTCCCATCATGATCCACACACACATCCATTGTCTGCAGGTCACATTTGCACACTTGTAGCCGTCATTATGCTCAAAACAATCTCCCTCCACTTAGGCCCCCAGAAGCAGCTCCCCATATTTTCCTTCCCTCCCCCATGAACCTTTAATAATTTACAAATTGTTATTACTTTTTCATATCGTACACTGTCCAGTGTGCCCCTTCACTCACTTCCCTGTTGTCCGTACCCCAGAGAGGAGGTTCTATGTAGATTCCTGAAATTGATTCCACCCTTCTATTTCACCATCCTATTTTAAATTTTTTATTAAGACTTGCTTTGTAACCTAATCTTTGATCTATTCCAATGATCTATGTGCTGGAAAAGTTGGGTGGATTGTTCTAGAGAGGCCATGTTGATTAATTGTGTTTAGTTCTTCTGAATCTTCCCTGAGTTTCTCTCTAGTTTTATCCTTACTCCAGAGTGCCGACTGGAAGTCTTCTGTTATTATCACAGTGTTATCTCTTTCTCACTTCAGATCTGTGAGTTTGATGAATGTATTTTGAGAATCTTTCATTGGATGCATAGACATTATGATTAAGTCTTCACGCTCAATTGCACCTTTGATCAGTATGTCGTGCTCTGATTTGTATCCTGTGAGAGATTTTGCTGGGAAGTTCTAGTTGATCAGATTAACATTGCCATTCTTGTTTTGTTGTTGTTGCTATGATTAGTTTGATACATTTCCCCCGATCCATTTGATTTTTAGGGTATTTTGTCTTTGTAGCTATGATGTCTTTTTTCTTGTAGGTAGCATATCACTGGGTCCTATTTTCATATTCAATATGTTGTTTTCTATCTCATGACTGGTACATTTAATCCATTTATAGTCAAAATCATTGATAGACTTGAATTTTTTATGGATTTATTTATTTAGACATGAATTTTTAAAAAAATTATTAAATCATTTTATTCGGGGCTCGTACAACTTTTTTGGGGGGGCATTACTGCCCTGTGGTGGTGGGAGTAGGAGGCCCAGCTTTGCTGCTGGATTGGAACCTCCAACCCAGTGGGCTGCAGTCCTACGCACAACCACTGCGCCACCGGGGCTCAGCCGCTCATACAACTCTTATCATGATCAGTACATACATTAATTGCATGCAGACCACATTTGCACATTTGTTGCCATCATCATTCTCAAAACATTCTCTTCTACTTAGACCCCCGGTATCAGCTCCTTATCTTTTCCCCTCCCTCCCCACGTTAGACATGTCTTTATTGCCATCATTTATCCGCTTTCATTGTCTTTCCCTTCACTTCGGTCTTTCTCTTCACTGGGACTCTGTGCTTTTCCTCTTGTTTTGAAGGGGGTTTGTCCATGGTCTTTGAGGCTGCATCTTTGCTGTTCTTTGTGTATCACAGCTGCCGTGTCTTACTTGTCAGTTCCTTCTGTGCATCAGTCTAACTTTACCAAATATACACCTCATGGATCGAGAACAATTTGTTCCTAAAGTGATGTAACCCACCACAGGAAATTCTGTTCAGCCCATCTCAAGAGAGTATAATTAAAATGTTATTTTGCAATCAATCTACCTTTACAGGCAGTTTTCTGACGACAGTCTGACCTAAGGCATGTAACGCTGCTAGTAGAAAAGGGCCCTTCGGGTAATTGAGTTGGGAGCTAGTTTTATCGTTTCTCTGTGCACACTCATCATTCTGTGCTGCTCCGCGCCATGTTTCCCTCTGGACCTCCGAGAAAGCCGGTCTCCCTGTGGCGGGAAAGTGACCAGGAGGGGCTGCAGGCCTTTCGTAACTGTCCTGGACAAAGGGCCAGAGAAGCTGTTTGTCTAGGTCCGTCTCGCATCTGAGCCAAGAACTGGGAGGGCTTTGTTTGGGGGCTAGCCGAGCACTAGGGAGGCCGGTGCCTGCAGACAAGTCTCCTGACCTCTAGGTCTGCAGTGGCCGGCCTCTGGAGGAGGGCAGCACTTGTCTTTGTCAGTTATCAGCGATAGCGTGTAAGCAGAAGCACGTCAGCCCCACCCAGCCTCCCTGGAAGCCTCTACAGGGTAGTGCCATCTCCAGCCCTGAAGCCGATGCTGCTCTCCTGGCCGAGCTCCTGGAGATGGCGGCCAAACACCTCCCTTCTGGGAACCGGGGGAGAACGGCACCTTCCTCACCGGGCTTCCCCCTGCACTGTCTGCTCCCTGTAAGGCCTCTGTGCTGGCTCGGGCTGGGCCACATCCTGAGTCGCCTGGCTGGAGTCTTACAGGGACTGCGGTTTACTGTGCAGCTTGTCTTACAGATGCTGGATCCTCTGAGCAGTGCTGAGAATTCCTTGTCAGGGAGCTGCCAGTCTTTGGACAGGTCAACAGACAGGTATGGAACAGAATGTGAGCTGGTTTGGCTGTGTGTGTGTGTGTGTGTGTGTGTGTGTGTGTGTGTGTGTGTGTGTGTGTAAGAGAGAGAGAGCATTTCAAGGACAGCTGGTGACTGATCTAGATAGATGCTGGCCCCATAATCCCTGGGGTTAAACATCATTTTTTTTGGGGGGTGGGGGGAGCATCATTGCCCTCTGGTGGTCGTGGGAGCTACCCAGTGCTGCTCCTGAGAGCCGCCACTGGATTTGAACCGCCAAGCCCGTGGGCTGTAGTCCCACACTCAACCACTTACGCCACCGGAGCTCAGCCCTAAACATCATTCTTCAAGGAGAAGAAACATTCACTGGTTTGCTAGCCCGTACTTTCCCAGCACCTGGAGTATATCCTGTCCTGGACACAGATCTGATAATAGCTCGGATGGACAGGCCGTGGTCTGAGTCTCCACACTTGTCCTCTCCTAGTCTTGCATGGTCACCTGGATGAGGGAGAGTGGGCCTCTAGTGTTTTGGGGGAAGATGAAAAAATTATCTAGGAGTTTACTTTTTTTTTTTCCACCCCCTTTCAAAATTTTCTGGTAGCCTAGGAACTAGTAGATAAAAACCAGTCAAGAAGAGCCCACTTCTACCTTACTTGAGGTTTCTAACCAGCTCTGTCCTCCACGAAGAGGTGGCTCTGCCTGAACTCGGCGAAGACTGAGACCAGCGTGGCCACGACCCCTGGCTGGGCCCGGGCCGCAGGCAGAGGCTCAGGTGCAGGATGGGGAGCTTCCCTCCCTTTGCGGGACGGATCCATTGTCCTCATGGGTCCTGGCCAGGCTGTGCTGCATCTGCCGCACCCGATGTGTAGCTGCATCTGCCGCACCCGATGTGTGCCCCACGGAGAGGGCTGCTGTCTGCTCCAGAGACCACAGAGCAAGGACACAGGCATCCTGGCCTGGGGCTGCTCTTTAACGAGGGAGCCAGGAGGGACGCCAGCTGCAGGTTGCTACCCCAGCTTTGCAGCCCAGGTTGATGGAGTCCTGGGCAGAGGCCTGGTGGGTAGGAAGCAGGGGCAGCTGCAGACTGGGGAGTGCCTGCCTCCGGGCTCTCAGAAGGGGCTGGTGGAGAAGGGGGAGGTCCCTTCAGGTAGACCCCTGGGAGAGAGAGAGAGGTATTTGGAATTTCCCTCTGCCCTTACAGAATGCTCTGAATTCTCTTCTTCCCCTGGGCCTGCAGCCCCATGAACAGAGCTGACTTCTGGGACTTGCCCCGACTTGAGCTTGGGGTTCATCTGCCCTTCAGACATGACAGCAAGCTCGGCCCCAGTCCAGTCCCAGCTTTGTTACCCACGGGAGCGCCCCGGAAATGGTGGGGGGGGGGGGTCCTCCGGAGAGGAGTGGCTGAAGCACCGGCTACAGACCCCGAATTTGGCATTGCAGCCGGCTCTGCTGCACCCTCCCCGTCTCCGGGGCAATCAGCCGCGGGACTTTAGGGAGCCTCTGTTTGCGCCTTTATGAAGCAGAGACGTGATGGCCACCTGGTTGGCATGGCGAGACATTCATTCACAGAGCAGAGCAGCAGCTCTTGTGCACTGGGTCCCGCTGTTACTTGCGCCAGACTTTCCCTGCCTTCCGTGACTGTGAGAAGTCCATGAGAAAGCAGCCCGTTTGTCGGGTCACCGAGTGCAGACACTGTTCTGTGCCTCTGGGCACCGGGGCTCACCCGGCAGCCTCCAGCTGAGGTGGGAAGCCATGGGTCCAGGGTGGAGCCCTGGGAGTGTTGGGGCCGAGGGGGAGGGTGCCTGTGGGATGTGGGCCACAGACAGGGGAGGGGGCCGCAGTGCAGGCATTTTCTCTGCTTGCCAGGCGTGCTAACTGATAACGTGGGAGGGAGCCAGGCATGGCAGCCCATCCGGACACGCCGCCTCCCGCCCAGACGGCACGGCTGCAGCCACCCCTGTGATTTCTTTCTGTTCTCTGCAGCCCATCCTTCTGGAAGTCGCGGATGCCCCGCGCGCAGAGCTTCCCCGACAACAGGCAGGAGCACTCGGGTGAGCCTGCATGAGCAGAGCGCTGGGCAGGGGCTGCGCGCCCGGGAGCGACTTGCTCGGTGCTCCAAGGTCTCTGCGCCCCCTGCTCCCTGTCTCCTCCCCAGATCGGGAAACTCAGCTCTATGACAAAGGAGTCAAAGGCGGGACCTACCCCCGGCGCTACCACGTGTCTGTGCACCACAAGGACTACAGCGACGGTGAGCCTGCCGCCATGCTGCCCTCTGCTGGCTGCCTGCAGAAGGGCGGGTGAGGGCTGCGCCACCGGCAAGCCCACTGCCAGGGTGGGGGCTTTCCTGTATGCCTGCGGAGCAGATCTGAAGCACTGGCGACGAAGAGATAGGAGGGATGACACTTAGAGACCAAGGTGCTGCCTATGGGCACTGCCTTATGCTCCCAGGGCCAGTGGCACCAGCTCCCCAACAAACCCTCAGCCCTCAGCAGAGCAGCCGCTGGACTGAAGTGGCCGCTGGACTGAAGTGGCCGCCCAGGGCCTACTCACCGGTGGTGGCCATGCAGACCGGAGCCTTCAGCCCCAGACTGGCTGGCAAGGGCCGGGGGCCTGGGGGACCGTCCCTGTGCCTTCCTCTGAGCCAGGCTCCTCAGCCACAGCGGCGTCCTAATCCCTTCTTGAGCTTCGGTCCTGGGTGTGGTGATACCTGGTCCGCTCACTGCCGACCGGGCCTGACTGGCTCTGCTCTGCCTGTGCACCCTTAGGCAGAAGAACATTCCCGAGAATACGTCGTCATCAAGGCAACTTGTTCACCCTGGTGCCCTCCAGCCGCTCCATGAGCACGAATGTGGAGAACCTGGGCTTGGCCGTGCAGTACCTGGACCCCCGTGGGCGCCTGCGGAGTGCAGACAGTGAGAACGCCCTTTCTGTGCAAGAGAGGACCGTGCCGACCAAGTGTGAGGCGCTGCCCTGGCCAGAAGGGGGCATGGGGTCCACAGGCTGTTGGGGTGGGCCTGGCACGTCTCCCCACCTTCAGTCCCATGTTAAGACAGCTCACGTGCTTTGGAAAGTTAAGGCATTTCATGGCTGCAGAAGACACTTAGTCATAAGCTTAGCGGGCCCTCAGCGGGGGCCGGGGATGCTGGCCTGAGAGGGTGGAGAGAGGGCCATCATACAGCCCCTGGGGGACACGGATGGAGTCAGAGACCTTGTTTCTCTTCTCTTCCCTTGCAGCGCCGAGTGCCCCCATCAACTGGCGCCGGGGGAAGCTCCTGGGCCAGGGAGCCTTCGGCCGGGTCTACCTGTGCTATGATGTCGACACGGGGCGGGAACTCGCTTCCAAGCAGGTCCAGTTTGACCCAGACAGTCCTGAGACAAGCAAGGTATTGCCAGAGCCCAGGTTGCTTTCTCAGATGCCCTTCCTCCCCAGCTCCCTTGTTCGAAGCTTGGCCCTGAGTGAAGGGGCCGTGGTCCAAAGAGCACCCAGCCGAGGGCCCTGGGGACATGAGAAGGACTCAGGAACTATGCCCATTCTCACTCCCTGCCCCTCCTTCATCGCTCTCCAGCCCTAGACCCAGCTGTAGGGGACCCACAGAGCCTCTTTTTGGAGTTAAGCTTGAGATGTAGACAAGTGGTAGCACCCACACTCCGCCCCTTACTCCCCCAAGGTATTCTGCCCCCGTCCCCAGCAATCCTGACTAGGGCCAGACCTCTGGGCTGCTGTAACCCACCCCTCTGCCCGCCCCCCGCCCCCAGGAGGTGAGCGCACTGGAGTGCGAGATCCAGCTGCTGAAGAACTTGCAGCACGAGCGCATCGTGCAGTACTACGGCTGCCTGCGGGACCGCGCCGAGAAGACGCTGACCATCTTCATGGAGTACATGCCGGGGGTAGGTGCCTGCGTGTGCTGGGGGCCTCGTCTGGGCGCTCCAAGGGCTCGCCCACCTCCATCTTGGAACCGGGCCTCCAGGGTGCAAGGGAAGCTGCCTTCAGAGCCTGGGGTCACAGGCCTAATTTGCGGCTGCAGGGGGTTTGGAGGCGCAAGGGGTCTCCTTTCTCCTGGGCGGCACGGAGGGGGTCCGCATGGTTCCAGCCGGGCGACAACCCCGAGGAAAGTGTCTGGCTTGTGGCGACTGCCCCCTGCCTTACCCCTGCCTGTTGCATGCCCCTTGGCCCTGGCCCCCTGTGACGACTCGTGGCTGACAGGGCTCAGTGAAAGACCAGCTGAAGGCCTACGGGGCCCTGACGGAGAGCGTGACCCGCAAGTACACCCGGCAAATCCTGGAGGGCATGTCGTACCTGCACAGCAACATGATTGTCCACCGGGACATCAAGGGTGAGCGGGGACCCGCTGCCACCTGGTGCTGGCTCCAGACCGAGCGCAGCTTCTTGTCAGGCTCCTTGAGCGCTGGGCACTGAGGTGGGGGGGGGGGAGTTGGTGGTACGATTTGGGGGACTACTGTGTGAGGTGCTCTGCAGCCTGGGCCACGCAGCGGCCCCCTGGTCTATACCGCAAGGCAGACTGCCCCCTCCCGAGCTGCCCCACCGACCAGGGGGTGGGGGTGGGGAGGACATGCCCGGAGGACCTGGGTTGGCTGCAGCTCCTCACTTTGTCACGCCCCAGGGGCCAACATCCTCCGAGACTCTGCGGGGAACGTGAAGCTGGGGGACTTTGGGGCCAGCAAGCGCCTGCAGACGATCTGCATGTCGGGGACGGGCATGCGCTCAGTCACCGGCACCCCCTACTGGATGAGCCCTGAGGTCATCAGCGGTGAGGGCTACGGAAGGAAGGCGGACGTCTGGTGAGCGCTGGGGATGGTGCAGAGGGTCTGAGGGGTGGGAGCTCAGCCCGGGTGTCGGTGGGAGAGGTGTGCGCAGCGGCAGTTGTACATGTAAGTGCGTCATGCTGTCACCACTGCGGGCAGCGTTGGCACGGCAGAGCCCGGAGCTGCTGGATATCTGGGCCTTGGAGGAAAGCCGCCTGTCCAGGAGCGGGCTCAGCCCCCCTCTCCTCAGATGGTCCAAGTGGTTGGATGGTAGCCCTCGGGGGGTTCATGCCAGTCCTCGGAACCTGTGGCTGATGTCCTACGAGGCAGAGGGATTCTGCCGTTGTGATTAAAGGTCGCATCTTGAGGTGGGAGAAATCTGGGCCAAAAGGCAGGTGCCTGGCATTCCCAGGGTCCTTAGGGAGGAGGAGCAGGACAGGAGGGCAGAGCAGGCCCAGAGCTGCGGCAGTGGGAGCAGCAGGTCAGAGTGAGGAGAGGGCACTCACGGGCCAAGGCATGCAGTGTGGCCTCCAGAAATGAGAATGGTGCCGCGTCCTCTGCCGGCTGCAGAAGGGGCCCTTCCTGCCGACACACCTTGAGACTTGGGGTGGCCTCTGACCCCCAGAACTGGACGATGCCAAGTGCATATTGTCGGACGCCACTGACTACCACAGCACAGGACACGACCAAAACTTTGGGCTATTCCCTGTTGGGGCCCACGGCTCTTCCTGGAGTCTGCGCCTTGTGTTGGAAGGCAGGCCGCTGCCCCCCCCCCCCCCCCCCTGCTCAGCACCTCCTGCGGCAGTGTGTCCTCAGAAGGAGGCTGGCACTGCGGTGACCCGGGTTCCATCTGTCCTTCCAGGAGCCTGGGCTGCACGGTAGTAGAAATGCTGACCGAGAAGCCGCCTTGGGCAGAGTTTGAAGCCATGGCTGCCATCTTCAAGATCGCCACGCAGCCCACCAACCCGCAGCTGCCCTCACACATCTCCGAGCACGGGCGGGACTTCCTGAGGCGCATCTTCGTGGAGGCCCGCCAGAGGCCCTCGGCCGAGGAGCTGCTCACACACCACTTTGCACAGCTCCTGTACTGAGTGCTCAGCCACGCTGCTGCCCGCGCCGTGGGCCAGGGCTGCCAGGGGCTCGGCCAAGCTGCTGCTGCTCCCGGCCAGGCTAGGGACCCTGACGCCGCTGTCCAGCCAGCCTCTGCGGGGCCCTGTCTGCCCGCCCCACCCGGGGCCTCAGAGCCAGGGCTGGGACCACCGCCTCAAGGGCCAGGAGCCCCCCAGTCAGTCTCGAGCTCAGCACCGAGGAGAAGGGACCAGGCACTGTGTGCGAGGCGACCAAGGCCCAGCCCCAGAGCTGTGTCCTGACCCTGGGTCAGTGTCTGGGCGCGGGCCCGACGCAGGGGGAGAATAGTGTTATTTCCTTCCAAGTGTTACTCTGTTTCTGGAGGCCCGCGTGGGCAGCTCTGGGCTGGGTGCGCCCACCCAAGTCTGAGATCAAGCCCCGCATTCCCCTGAGCAGTGGAGGGCAGAGGCCAGGGCGGCCCGCCCCAGGCCAGCTTTGCCGGCCATCCTTTACCAAAGATGAATGACACAAGTGTCAAGCCTTATTCAGGGAAGGAGGCACCCGATCTTCCGGCCCGTGACCCTGCCCATTGCCCCCAGTTGGCGGGGGGGGGTAGTTTTGTCAATGCAATTGTCTGTCTGACACGTTGGAGTCCCTCGTATGCTGTACACCGTTTCTAAACTGGAGACCTTGGGTGGCCTCAGCTCCCAGGACCTGGCTGCGGGCCGGGGCTGGAAGAGCTTGGCCTGCGTTCCTGGCCAGGTATCTGTTCCCGCTGGAGCAGCAGGACAGACAGACTCCACAGGCAGGCCTCTGGCCCAAAAGGCTGCCCTGAGCCCTGACCTGAACACCCCTCCTCAAGTTGGGGGGGGGGGGGCGGGAGGGCAGGAGGCAGTGTCCGCACCCTGCTGGGCCAGAGCCCCTTCCACCAGCTGTGCGCTCGGAGCCAGGCTGGCTGTCCCCACAAGGGCACAGGCCTCGGCCTGCGTCCTCCCTCCCTGCTCCTCCTCCCCTGGTGGCGGGGAGGCAGCGCCTTGGGGTTGGGGGGGACAGTGTCTCCTGGCAGCTTCGAGTCGGCCATGTTTACCTCAGCCTGGGCGCTGGTCCTTTCTTCCGGCCCCTCCCTCCAAAATGTGCCTATTGCTAAGCTCCTCCCTCTGGACGCCCGGCTCTCACGGGAGCTGTTGCTCAGGGGGGACAGGCCAGTGTCCGGGGACCAGGCAGCTCCTCGCCGGCCATGCCCACTTTCCCACGGGCACCCGAACAAGCCAAAGCCTTCGTTGTCTGTCGACGATGCACTTTTATGAATGTAGTTCCTCTCGCTGTATAGCCTTTTCCCATCACGTCATGTGAGGCCTTGTACTTGTTAATTTATATCTCAGATCGTATTTGGTGGTTTTTATATACACCCAATCTAGACTGTTACAGGAGACGGGCGCCTCGAGAGAGAGGAGAGAACACCAAAGCAGCTGGTTTTGCAGAAATTTGTGTTGCACGGTGCCATAGGGGCCTGGGCCCCCACTAACCCCCACCCCACCCCGGGGCCCCAGCCCCTCCTCTCGACCACAGCTGCCATACTGCAGCTCGGCCTCTCTGCAACCCTGCCTTGACAGAACCCACCCAAGGCGGGAGCACTCTTCTTCGTCCTGTCGCCACCCCAGCCCAAGGAGGCAATCGGGGCCGTGCAGACGAGACGGCTGTGCCGGGCCCAGGTTCAAGCTCCCCCAGAGCTCCCTCACCCCCAGCCCCGGGCATCATACCTTACAGGAAGGTATCGTAGAAATGAATTTGAAAACAAGCCAGCAAACCCTGCACTTCAAAAACAAAAATCACAATTTCTTTGTGCCCCACACCGGTCATCCTGGCTCAGCATCCTCAGGGCCAAGCTGTTGCTGAATTTTAACTTATTTTCTGAATAACCCAGATGACAAATCCTGAGTCCTTGAACGACCCGGGAGCCAGGACTCGGAAAGGCAGCTTGCCGGCAGCTCCAGGCTTGCTGAGGGAAGGAGCCGCGCTACCATTTTCTCATCATTCCACGAGCAGGTCTTGCCTGGGCCAGGCCAGCAGGGAGAGAGAGGCTGGGGCCGGGGCCAGGCCTCCCTGCCTTCACTCTTGCCCTCCCGTGGGCCCCAGCCCTGTCGGATGTGGATCGTGCAGAAGAGGTAGTTGACTAGACCTTGACCGAGGGCTGGCAGCACAAAGCCAGGCCAGTGTCGTGCATTACTTTACAATAAAAGGGATCATTTACACCGCGGGCTCCTGCGTGCTTTTGAGTGGGGTGGAGGGTTGGTAGCAGACACTTGCCAGGGCACGGTGGCACCAAATGGAGCGTCATGGGGTGATTTGCTGACCCCCACCCCCGGGAGCACAATGAAGGGCGTCTCCAGGCTGGCTTGCTGAGGGCACTCAGCCCCCCTGATTGGAGCTTGGGTCCCCAGGCATGTCACAGCACCCAGCCTTGCCCTCAGATACCCCACCGGCGGGATCCAGTGCCTCGAGGAGCTGCTGTGGCGTCTCCCCCTAAGTAACTGCTGCTGCTGTGCCGAACCGTGAGCAGACAAAGCCACCACCCTGTCCCCCCCAGGACCCCTGGTGCAGGCTGGCCCGACCCTCGGTAAGGAGCCCAGCAGTGCTCACCCAGCATGCATCTTGACTGCCTCTGCCCCACCCTCTAGCTACGGGCATTTGGGAGAACCACCCAAAAGCCTTCCTGTCCTCCCAGGCCTGTCCCATCTGACGTACTTGTCATGCAGCGTGGCCTTCTTACTGGAGTAGGGCTGTGACTGTGCCTTCGAGGTGGGGAAGGGGCATGGGGACGAGGTGGGCTGCCCAGCTGTAGACACTCAAAGCAGGCTTCTGAGCTGAAGGGCTCGAGGGGGATATGGAGCGGCAAGCTTCAGAGTGCCATCTGGGCAGGTGCCACCCCCACCAACTTCCTGAACCTCAAATTCACAGGCCTGCTTCCCTCAGACTTCAGAAGGGGGCACACAGACCAGCTGAAGGCCAAGTAGAGGGTTGTAAAACCACCTCGGGTGCGCACGCGCACGCCCCGCCCCCAGCAGCAGGGCCATTTGAGCAGCCCTTGCAGCCCAGAGAAGGTTGGACCTGTTCCCCTCCCCTCCCGGCACACTCAACCTTCCTGCCAGCAAGCCATCAGGCCACATAAAACAGAGTCAGGATCTGTTTGAAACATGTTTAAAATGGGGTCGATCACAACAAAGGAGGGGGAAGAGAGGGGTCACAGCTTCAGCCAGTCCCGCTGCCAGTCTCTGGCTCCCAGCCTGGCGGACACTTCACTTCCGCTTCTTGATTCCAGTGGTGTCAGATGGTCCCAGGCCCCCACTGGGCCGTGTCATCCTGCCTTGGGGGGTGGCGCAGGGCCGCTCCACTTCCCAATCCCTTTCCCCTCTCGGCCTTGGTGGGCGGCCCGGGGGGTGGGGGGGTGGAGGGCACTCTCCATGTTCTTGCGGTCTCTGTGGTTCTGGACCAGGCTATAGGCAGAGGTAGATGGGAAGACCTGGGGGCCGGGTGGCAGTGAGGGAGCTTAGGACCCTGAGGGGGCATGCTGACTCCTTGCTGGAGAAAAGGCACCTAGATAGGGAAGCTGGGCTTGGTGGCCTCCCGAGGAAGGGCGAAGGGGGGCCTGGGTAAGGAGGGGGAGGGAAGCTGAAATAAGTGGGGAGCAGAC
>PVJH01042866.1:0-14005 GCA_004026705.1 Nesogale talazaci | reverse complement strand
AAAAAAAAGAGAGAGAAGAGGGAAAAAGCACACGCGGGCACACACAGCCACCCCCACAAAGGAGACCCTGCTTCTTCAGTTGGGCTCCGCCCCCACCACCCAGCCCCTTCCTCTTCAGAGAGGACTGGACCGGGTCCAGGCCACCTGCGCCTTCTCCCCAGCACCGGCTGCTCGTTGTTGTTGAACCCATGAATATTTATTTTCAGGCCAGGGGTTAACAGACATGCAAACAAAAATTCTGGAAGGTCCTTTACAAAGGACGAGAGCTGGAAGTCCAGTCCAGTCCAGTCCCCAGCCTCCTGCCACCTGGCCCACCTCTCCAAGCCTAAGGTCCTCTTGTCTTCCGTGGCCTGCAAAAGCGGGTGGCAGCAGCACCAGGTCCGACGTGAGGCGGAGGGAGGAACAGGGCCACCCCTCTCACGGGCCAGGGAGCAGCCAGGGGGGCCCCTCTCTTCCCCCCACTAAGGACTCTAGAGAAGGGACAAGGAGCGCAGGGGGTGCTTCCCAGCCCGGAGTCTCGTCTCGGAGTTATCGGTGTCCCCCAGGCCACCAACACGCTTCCGTTCTTTTTGCCGAGGTGTTGTCTGCTCAGTTGGGAAAGTAGTTATAAAACTGGCCTTCGGTCTCCTTATCAAAAGGAGAAGGGGCCCCGGCAGGGGAGGAGCTGTCGCCACTGGAAGGGTAGGGGGACATCCGCCTCCGCTTAGAGTCTCCTTCCCCCAGCCCGGAGTCGCTGGAGTCTGGCCGAATGGAGGCGATGTCAGTCCACACGGAGGGGGGGCCCTGGTCCTCTGGCCCCCTGCCCTCCAAGGTGCCAGGGCCAGGCTCCATGGGCAGAGTTCTCATGGGGCGGAACCAGCTGGTCGGGCCCATCTTGGGGGGGTACTGGGGAGCCATGGACCAGGCAGTGCCAGGCGCCAGGACTTCCTGGCCACGGTAGTAGGGCAAGTTGGGGGTGGGGGCAGAGGGCAGGAATGCAGGCTTCATGCTGACCGCTCGGAAGTCGGCGTCGTAGCCGTGGTCTCGGGGCGTGCCCAGCCAGTACGGCTGGGGGACCACGTCCTTGGCCTGGCCCGGAAGGTCAGGGTAGAAACGGCTGGGGACAGGATATTGGTTGGGCAGGAGCGGAGAGTAGTGGTCTCCCCCAAGCAACTGACAGTTGGGTCCAGGCGGGGAGGGGACGCTGGTGTCCACAGCTGCGTACATGCTAGAGAGATAGACGCAAGAACATGGAGTCTCCGCGGGGCTGGTCTCTTAAAGCCTGTCTGTCCCCTTGCTTGTGTGGGGGGGGGGCCTGCCTCCCTCCAGCACCCACTTCAACCCTGGCCCACCCTGGTGGCAGCTGGGTGGGGGTGGAGCCCCCTGGAACAGGGAAGGGTCCCTCTGCAGAGGAGCGTTGCACCCTCTGGCACTTACGACTCAAAATTCTCCCGGAAGCCTTTGGCAAAGGGGTTGTTGTCGATCTTCAGTTGAGTGATCTAGAGAGGCGAAGGAGGGCTGCTTGAGTCCTGAGTCCAGGCTGGGAGCGGCCCCAATCCCTCCCCAGGGAGACCAGGCCTCCCTTGGTGTCCCCTGCAGGCCCTGGCCCCGGCACTGAGGGCCTCACCTCGGCATTCTGGTAGGCCGTCACGGCGATAAACTGGGTTTCTTGGAAAGTAAAGATGTGGGTGTGGGGCGCGCTGCAGGCCGCCTCCCGCTCGCCGTCATTCACCTCCACGATGTGCAACCGGGGCTGGTACTTGTGCAGCGACTGGAGCACGATCATCTGCTGGCAGGAGGCACAATGGGGCGGGGGTGGGCATGACTCGCCGTCTGCTCCCCCCACAGCAGAGCTAGACAGCATCTGGGGGCATCTGTCCACCCGCCTGCCCTGCTCCCGGTGGCTTCTCCCAGCGTCTCCAGTCTCCTGGAAGCAGGAAATCTCATCTCTCGGCTGGTTTTGTCTTCCCGGTACCTGTTCTCAGCGAGGGAGGTATGTGCACAAGCAGCGTTTTTTCGGGGCTAGCGACAATTCCAACAGGCTCGTCTGAACCCCGGGACCTCTGCACGGTCCCCTGGGATGCCTGGGGCCCACCCCGTGCCCATGGAGACTCAGGGAGAAGCCTCCTGTATCTGCCTGAATGCGATCCCCGCCTGAGTGTCATCTGTCTCTCTGAGACTCAACTTCCTTCCAACTCCTCATCCTCCCAAGATGGTGCAAAAAACAGCCAGAAAGGAAGCCGCTTCCAGAACAGGATTGGGGTCTGAGCCGGTGGGGGCACAGCGGGCATGCTGAACTACCTCCTGGGGAGAGGCCGGGTGGTGGGAGGTGGTCCTACCTGGGTCATGTTGTTGGAGGCCCCCTTGTTGTTTGTGAGCTTCAGTTTCCCAAAGGAGACTTCCTGGCGCATCCAGTGGGCCCCCGTGTTGGGGGAATCGGGGTGGACATACTGACGGTTTCCTGTGGACAATTCATCTCTTGGGTGTGCAGCCCCCAAGACCACGCCCCTGGTGATGGGGAGACGTTGCCTGTTCTTAATGTTCTGAAGGATGCAAGGGAAGGGTCAGAGGGGCCGGGCAGGGGACAGAGGCGATCAGAAGACCTGGGTCACAACCCACCCAGAGAGATGGTGCCGGCCTAACTTCTTCTGGTACCTGTGGATGTGAACGTATTTGGAAATAAGGCATTTGCAGATGCAAACAAGGTCCAATGTGGCCTACTCCATGGCCAGTGTCCTCATTGGAAGAGCAGAGACACACAGCTGTGAGATAATGAAAGATTTCCCCCAAGTTGTCTCCCCCAAAGAGATACCAAGCCTGGATGGTTTTACAACATCTAGTGTTGGGTTTTTTTTTTTCCTACCCTAAATTCCAGTATGGCGGGAGCAAGGGAAGTTAACCAAGACAGAACATTGCAAGATGGCAAAATCTACAGTGTCAAGAACATGCAGGACAACAGGGCTCCATCGAGCCTTATTAGCAAACTTAGAGGAAAAGATGTCCGTTAGGTGTGGCGGTCGTGTACTTGATGTAAATTTCATGACTGGGATTGTAGGGGTGGATTCTAGCTTGTTAACCTGGAGATAGCCTATGAGGCCTCTGTATGGGCATGGCTTTCTCCTGAGAATTCTGGGAAGTCTCGCAGTATTTCTCTTGTGGAGATGAGAGACCATCTTCCCAGGTGTTGGGAGTCACTTGACTGACAAGATGGGATGACAGCATGCTGATCGATGCTGATTCCTGGAGAATGGAGGAGCCAGAGAAGAGGCCACATGGGCTTGCCCTGACGGTGCCAAACCTCTGGGGCCGGAGAAGCCACGTGGAGATTCCTGCCCGTGCTGAGATGCTTGGGAGGCCATGGGGAGACCCCTGCCAATGCTGAGATGCTTCTACTGCCACCAGACACACAAGACTCTGTACCTGCTCACCTGTGATTGTCCTGAGATCATTGCACGTGCTTCGTAAGTTGGAAAGAGACTCTATAGACTGGTATTGGACATATGACCTTGGACTGGGCTGGGTTGGGATGCTTTCTCAATGTTCCATTCCTCTTGTCTATAAACTTTTCCCTTATAATCATATGTGTGTCTATGAATTTGTTTCTCTAGTCTACCCGGACTCACACATTGGGTAAGTTACTTCAAGACAGTTGAACAAATTTATGACGGATTTTTTTCAGTCTTTCCAATCATCCTGAGCATGGTAAGACGTTCTCACAATGAGTCAGTCCTCTGGATTCTGAGAGCTGAGCTGGGCATTTACATAACATGGAGAGTCCCTAACAAGGGGCACGGGTTTGGAATCAGGCAAGTTCCCTGATATTGGTTACCTCACTTCAAAATGTACCTTGTTAAATCAGAAGGGGGGGGTGGGACGACATCGAAAGCATCCGCTCCCCGGCTGGACTTTCATGTAGAAAAGGGAGAAGGCCAGGGGGAGGCACAGGTAGGGGCTTGTGTGGCACATCTCCAAGCTAAGGAGCATGGAGCTCTGCCCGAAGCTTCCAGAGGCTCGAGAGACACAAGGGAGGTGCCTGCCCAGGAGCTGGGGAGCCAGACCCTGCCAGACCCTTCAATTCAGACTTTCAAACTCTTCAGCTGTGAGACAATAATTTCCATTATCTTAAGTCTGTGGCGTGTGTGTTAATCTGCTACCAGGCCATGCTGGGAAACGAATGCAATAGGCTAGAGCGGAAACAGAAAAGAGACAATCAACAAGTCAAGTGGGAGGGACTGGGCGTGGGACAGGGTGATGCTGGTTAAATGGGGAATTCAGACCCAGGTGGCAGGGCCTAGGGTTTGACAGTTCCTCCTGCGTCCACCAGGGGGCAACCCTGTCTTGCCCACCCTTCCCTCCCATGAGCCACCTACCTGGCATGTTGCCCTCCGCCTTTCCGCACTGCACCCACTTGCCACTCTGATACCGCCAGTGGTGCTGGTCCACCAAGACCACGTCCACGAACATCCGGTAATGGCTGGTGGGCTCCAGCCCGGCCACGGTAAAGGAGAGGAACGGGAACATCCTCCTGGAGAGAACAAAAAACTGCCCGTCAGCCCCGCCCAGCGCCACGGGCAGCTGCAGGGCGCCCACCCACTCAGGAGAGCCAACCGTGACGCGCCCAGGGAGTGTGCAAGCCAGTTGTCAGGGCCGCCACGATGGAAACTACAGCCCAGAAGCTTCCAATTCAACGCATTCTATTAACACGAAAAGATCATCCATTCTCCAGAGACATCCGTCCCCTGTTACTTCTCTGCGCTCTTGGGGCTGCGTGTGCCTCTCGAGTCTATACGGAGAGGATTCAGGGAGCACAGCTGGAAGCTCGGAGTCACGGAGGAGTATTTACACCACCGTAATCAGCAAACATCGCAAGTCAGGACTCCGACTTCCGATCCTCTGGGCTCCACGGGTTGGTTGTGAAGCACTTACCAGCACCGCCCCGTCCTGCGTGCCAGTTAGCTGTATCAGAGCTGGCAAGGCTCTAGCCAGCCCCCCTTGGCTACGGGCAAGTCCTCGTAGCTCCTCAGGCCTCAAGTCTCCACCTCCTCTCTCCACGGGGGCTCGCACAGAGCTGGCACCCGCTCACACACCCTTCCTTTGGCCCCTGCGGTATGGCTTGCCTTAAGCCTCAGACTTCAGTAAAGTAGCCAATGGGACTTTCCCATCCACCCAAAAGCAGCCTTTCCTAACCCGGTCCTCGTACTCACAAAGTCCAGTTCCAAAGGGAAAAAAAAGCAGTGGGCACTATGGGCAGGATTCAGCATCTGTGCCCCCCCCCCCCCCCCCACACACACACAACCAAATCTGGTTAAGAGGAATGGAGTACAGCAAAGATGCACTTCCATAACAGAGACCGCCTCGGTCACGTCCACCACTAATCCCACGGCCGTCCTCACGACACCCACTGCCCGCACCCCGGCTATATCACGGGCATTCCCATCTCTCTAATCCCCATCGCCGCCATCCACTGCCGCGACTGAGTGCTGTCTTCCCTGAAACCACCGCCCCCACTCACCCTCACCATCGTCAGCACGGCCACCGGCGCGCCCCTCGGCACCAGAGCCATCATCAGGCTGCAAACCCCGTCTTTCTCTCCCCACGCACACAGGCAGGGAGAACAATCTCTCGCTCTCGCTCGGGCGGCAGAGGCCCACGCTCTCTAGAAGAGCTTTCCATTCCCAGCCGTTTCTCCTCGCCTCCTTCTCCAACAAGAGAGGCACTTGTGCATGGGTCAGGAAGCCCGGGGTCCGAGGCGACCCTTTGGAGAAGGTTCTCAGAGGGTCCTAGAACAATACTCTCTGCAACCTTGGGAAGGTCCCCAGGAAGGTGTGCTGGCCTCTGTCTCTGACCTCCCCAGACCCTCCGGGGCTGAGAAGAGGCGCTCTCCTGGCCCAACAAGCTTCAGAGCTTCAACAAGCTCCTTTCCACACGGAAGCAGCTCTAACTTCCTGTAACTGGAGCTCATGCCTCCTCACCAGCTCGCTTCTCCCTTCTTGGAGCTGTAATCAGCTGTGTGCGTCCTCCCCTTCCACCGGGCTCCCCGCCTTCTCCCAGCTCCAGAAACATGCACTCCAATGGCTGCAAGGCCTGAGGCTCACCCAGCGGCTTGGCTGGACGGGTCAGCTCGAGAAATCAGACACGTAGGGGCTTGAACAATGAGAGAGGAGAGGAAATTTCCGACCCATTTCTACCACCCTCTAGGACCGCAATCAAGGCGCTCAGCTGTTTCCGATCTGGTGCCTGGCCCCTCTTCGGACTTGAGGAAACACAGGCATGGAAAGTACCCTGAAACACACCGTTCCCTGCCTCACACGCCAGCCAGTTCATTCCACCAGGCCTTCTGGACATCCAGCCTGGTGTCCCATGCCACGTTTATGGAAACGGAGGCTTGGAGAGGTTTAGCGAGAGCCCCCTCCTAAGAGGACACATGTAGAGGGCACGCTGTGATTTCTACCTCTTCTTTCTGCCCTGATCTCTGAAGAAAGGGCATGGGGTGGAGGGTGGGAGGCCCCTGGGGGGTGTTTTCTCTCCGACAAGAGAATCTGAGCTTTTTCCAGAGCGATGTCACCATTCACCGGTCAGCAGGGACGTGTGTGGTGCTGTGCTGATGAACAGGGCAAAGAGCTTCCAGGCCTGGAGATCAGCCCCCCGACACGCACCCAAAATATCAGTCCCCCCCCCACCTCCCCAACAGATCACAATGCGCTGATCTCGCTCTCAGAGCCTGGTGTCCATGAGCCGGATTCACAACCCAGAGGGAAATGGAGGAGACACAGGAAGCAGGTGGGGAAACAGACAGGACGTCTCCGTTTCACTCTAAAAGTTTGGAGGGCCCACCGGCTGGGATCCCAGAATTGCCTCTGGTTTAGACATTTCTGTAAGAAGGAGCAGAGAGAGCAGTGCGGCTGTCGGCCAAAACAGTCTAGGATAGGCTTCCAGACTGCGGCCTCGGCCTGTGCGGCCCTGCAGAGCCACCCTTCCTGGAGAGAAGTGCCAGGAGGCCAGGCATCCCTTTCCAGCCCCAAACACCCAAACGGGTACCAAGGCATCAGCATCAAGTCCACGCAAATTTGTTAACAAGGAGAGAGTTTTGTCATTTGTGTTAGCGAAATGTTTTAAAAATTGGCACCATCAAGAACTAAAAATGATATCATTATAAATGAGGGGGGGTACAGATTGGGGACCCAAAGTCCATCAATAGGTGAAGTGACATCCTCTTTTTCTTTTTTTGGGGGGCATCACTGCTCTCCGGTGGTGGGAGTAGGAGGTCCAGCCCCACTGCTGGAATTGAACCTCCATCCCAGTGGGCCGCAGTCCCACGCACAACCACTACGCCACCGGGGCTCAGCCCGAAGTGACGTCCTCTTACAGAAGGGTTGCAGGCAGGAGATGAGCCAGTTAAGGTACAATGTAGTAACAATGAAATATGCAACTTTCCTCTAGTGCTCAAATGTTTCCTCCCATCCACTATCATGATCCCAATTCTACCTGACAAATCCAGCTAGACCAGGGGATGTACACTGGAGTCAGAAACATGGGGAATTTAGAATAGGTGATTCCTCAGGACAAGTGGTGGGAGTGGTGATACTGGGAGGGTGGAGGATGGTCAACTAGAAAGGGGAAACCAATTTCAGGGACCTACATATCACCTTCTCTCTGGGGTACGGACAACAGGGAAGGGACACATTGGACAGTGTATGATATGAAAATGTAACAACAATTTATAAATTATTAAGAGTTCATGGGAGGGGCTGAGCCCCGGTGGCGTAAGTGGTTGTTCGAGGGACTGCGGCCCACTGGGATGGAGGTTCAATTCCAGCAGTGGGGCTGGGCCTCGTATTCCCACAACCAGAGAGCAGTGATGCCCTAAAAAAATAAATAAATAAATAAAAGAGTTCATGGGGAGGGCTGAGCCCCGGTGGCGTAGTGATTGTGCGCGGGACTGCGGCCCACTGGGACGGAGGTTCAATTCCAGCAGAGGGGCTGGGCCTCCTCCTCCCACCACCAGGGCAGTGATGCCCTAAAACCAAAATAAATAAATAAATAAAATAAATAAAAAAAGCTCCTACTCCCACCACCTAAGGGCAGTGATGCCCCCCCAAAAAAAAAATAAAAAAAGGATGGGGAAAGGCTGAGCCTCAGTGGCATAGTGGTTGTGCGCGGGACTGTGGCCCACTGGGATGGCAGTTCAATTCCCGCTCACAGGCGCAAAGGCTGGGCCTCCTACTCCCACCACCAGGGCAGTGATGCCTAAAAAAAAAGGAGGGGGAAAGAGGAGCTTCCATCAAGGGTTCAAGTAGAAAATATTTGGAAATGAAGATGGCGACAGTGTACAGATATGTTTGATACAAATGATGCTTTGAATGTTATAAGAGCTGTAGGAGCCCCCAATAAAATCATTTTCAAAAATTAAAAAAAAAATTGGTACCACTCAGTGCTGGTGACAGGAAGGAAGACGAGACTTTCTGCCCTGGTGAGCGGAGTCCTAGGCTCGGTAGCTCACGGGCTCACTTCCCAAGACTGTCCTTCAGGGTTGCCGGGGGTGGGAATAGGCCTGAGGGTGGCAGTGGGTTTGAGTCTGGACGTTTCGGATGGCCCGCCCTTCCACCTCGCTCCTCTGGGAACCCATTTTGTGCCAACCCATTTCACCAGAAAGACGCTAAAATTCTCCCGCAAACTGAAATATGACGCACGGTGACCCTACAGGACGGCACACAACTGCCGGGGGGTGGTGGAGGGTTCTCCTCTCTGAGAGGAGAGGGTCTTATCTTTCTCCTGAGGGTGGTTTTGAACGGCTGACCTCGAGATGAGCAACCCACTGTGTAACCGCCACACCTGCCACCAGGGATAGATAAGGATGGAGGGGCGGGGGGTGGGGGGGGCTGCTTCCATCAAGTCAAGATAGCCATTGCTCGGTGCTTCCGTCTGCTTCGGCTCCGAGCCCCCGGGGGGCAGAGAGGCCTGGCCGTGTTCTTGGGAGCCATCACCAGGCATTGATCGATCTTTCTCTCGACCAGCTCCTGGTGGGGCGCCAATCCAAGCACCAATCCAAGCACCGAACCCGTGGGGCCGCCAGGGTCCTTGGGTAAAATGACAGCCAAGCCAAACCGCCCCTCCCAACCCCCCTGGAGCCCTTTTGTGCTGCCAGGCACGGTCCCCTGCAGTCCAGTTGGGGAGGGCGGGGGGTGTCCCTCAGAGGTGGCTAACAAGAGCAATGATGATGAGACTTCTTCGGGAGACTCCAGTCCCCTCACCTACTCTGGGGGGTGGGAGGTGGGGAGCTGCAAATTGGTAGTGCCTTTTAGGGGGCGATTTTGGCCACGCTGTGAGCCCATCCAAGTGCGATTTGTGCTGGGATGCCCAGGCACGTCCACCTCGGACCCACTTCGCAGACATTAGGCACACAGCCCCACCCCAAAGCAAAGCTGTTTTCACTGCCCTTGAGCGAAATGAAGCCGGTCAGATCCATAGAAAATAGGGTTGGGCTTAATAAAAAATTAAATTTCAAAAATGAAGACGTGCAAAGTTCTTTGAGTGAGGAAGGTGGGGAGAGAGTGCGCCCATGGCTGGGGGCCGACGGGGACGGCGTGAGGCCAAGAGGGAGGGGGGGCGTTGCGTCAGCCCAGGCCTCACACAGCAGCCAGCGGAGCTGTTTGACAACAGAGCTCCCCGAAGTTAGCTTAATTGCAATAATCAACCAATCAGACCCCGAAAAGTGGGGGTTGCCAGCAATTAATACACACCCACACACCCACACACCGAGAGAAGCAAGCGGGCCTCTCTCTTCCTCTACGGAGGATGTCTGCCCTTGGCCAACACGCTCTTGCTGCACGTTCACAACAACCCAGCTCTGGGCCCTACCCGGGCTGCTCCCATTCTTGGCACACACACATAAGCCGGCAGACACCAAGAGCCTCCAACTGACCCAGAGGCTGCTTCCTGGTCCTCCATTTCCGTCTCCCAGCCCCATCTGAGCCCCCCCCCCCACCAGCCCCGACTGAGTGCGGAAGGCCTCTCCCCCGAAACACGCTCCGCTCCATCCCACCCGAGGCAGCGGGGAGAGCGTGTGGCTGTGGCTGGTCCATCTGTGGAATGGGTTGAGGGTGGGTGGGAGACGAAGAGGCCGGGAGGGAGGGAGTGAGTCAGCCCCGTGGCGCAAAGACTGCAGGGTTCTGCGTGGGCCTCAAGGGAAAGAGCTTTTCAGAAGGGAAGAAGGTCAGGGGTGGTGGGATGGTGGTGACTGGCAGGTCACTGGGACCCACAGCGCAGGAGGATGGAACAACGGGAGGGACCCTCTGAGCTCAGGCCTGGCTTCTTAGAAGCACACAGCAGGAGGAAATGCCCACTGCCTTCCCAGACCAAGCTGAGAAGACCAAGCACGCACGGGGTGGGGCGGTCCGGGGGTGGCAGGGCCTACGCTGAGCAGCTGATGTCTGTGAAGGTCAAGACAAGGCAGCCTTCAAGGAGACGGAGCAGGGACTTCTGCTTCTCCTCCCCGTGGGAACCCTGGGGTCTCCAAAGTAGCCCCCCAGGGCAGACTGAAATGTGTGGGGGCTATAAAGCACACAAATACACTTATGAAGCCATCAGGGGGCCCTGATAATATTTAGGGATCTCTGATGAGCTCTCTATCAAGAGGAGGAAGACAAGGCTTTCCATGGCCAGACAGTGGCCATCTTGAAAACCCACCGGCACAGTTCTTCCTTGTCCTAAAGGGCCCCTGTGAGTCGGTATGGACTCGAGAGAACTGAGTTGGGCTTTCGGGTGTTGTTGTTTTTTTTTTTAAGTTTGATGATGGGGCATTTTTAAACACAGGTTTTTAGAAGTCACTTGTGGATGAGATAATACACTGCATATGACTCACGCACGGCTTACTTATATTACGAGAACTTACGATGTTACTAATATCTCTGCAGCCCAAAGAGGTGGGAGTGGGCGAGAGAAAATGAAGCTCCAGGCCTGGACTGTGCTGACCACTGTCGGCACGCTGATGGGGACAGGGAGGGCCATCCACGCTCTATTTGGGGATTTTCATAGGATGAAAGTGTAAATGTCTGGTTCCGAAGGGGAGGGGAAGAAGGAAATTTGTCGATAGAGAGAGGATTATTGCACAACCACAGTAAGGAAAGAGTCCTGAGGAGAACATGAAATACCTTTTCCAGACCCCTGCAGTGCTGGCTCATGCTCCTTCACTGACCCCGCTGGGGACACTGGGGGTCTACGCCTGGCTATGCAGGGAGGCCTCTGGCCAGATCCCGGATGAAGGCCTCCAGGCTAGACCATAGAGTGGTGGGTAAGGCGTCCTGAGTTCTGCGGCTGTGTGACACCGTCCCTGTCTCTCGGCGTTCTCAGTTCGCGACTGAGTGCACGACAGGACATAATGGACGGGAAAGCTCTGTGATCACAGGCAGGACTTCAGATGACACGGGTTGTCTACTGGTCATCATGGGGGCTGGAGGACAGGATAAAGAGACCCCAGGCAGATAGCCGCTGGGCTGAGGAGCCAACCCTGCCGCCGACAATGGCCGTGCTGTGGAACGGCGCAGCCTCCCTGTCTGCTGGATTGGATCCCCTCCAGTCTTGGCCAGAAGCCTGGGCTGCCCCCCGGTGTTCCCCGAGGGGGACAGCGTTGAGGGTGGCAGAGAGGAATTCTCAGAAAACGGAGGAGGTCAAGGCTGAGGCCTGGCAGTCCAGGCCAACCACCCTGGGTGCATCCCAGGGAAAGAGGCCCAGCCCAGTCACTGGAAAGAGAGAAACAAGGGGGGTTGCTAGACAAGCCCCGGGCTGCCCCCAGAATGGCCTAGGGCAGCAGTTCTCCACCTGTGGGTTGCAACCCCTTTGGGGGTCGAATGACCCTTCCGCAGCAGCACAATGACGTGATCAAGTAGCAACGGAAATAATGGTGTGGTTGGGGGGGGGGGGTCCCGACCACACGAGGAACTGTGTGAAGGGGTGATGCCATGGGGCAGGGGGAGAGCCTCTGGCCCAGAGGAAGGAGGCCGAGACTGAGCACCTACCCGGACTCAGCAGGGTCTCTTCCCTGGCCCTCTTCATCCCTCACACTCGCTACCTCCTCAGACCCACCATCGTCCGTCCTGATGGCCCAGTCCCTCCTTGAGAGGTCCTCGCTGGCCCCTTCCGGCAACCCTCCCCCACCCAGGCAGGCCCACTGAGGGGTGGCTTACTCAACACACACCACACAGGTCATGGGTTTCTCTTTCTTTCCCCACACAGGAGGTGCTATCCGGAAGCAGCACCCTAAGCCCCAAACCTTACCCCTCAGACACTGAGCTCCAGGGACCCTGAGCTGTGGAGACCTCCCTGCAAGCTAGACGCAGGCCCCAGTTATGGGAACCGGGATTGGGGCAGGCTTTTGAAGCAAAGGCCATGAAGGGAATGTGGAGTGGGGCTGTGAGGCTGAAGGCCCACTAGGGCCCTGGAATTATCTTCATAGGCTCAGGCCTGCGGGGGCTTCTGTGCAGGGTTCGTGCTCCTCTCTTATTTTGCTTACACACACACACACACACACACACACACACACACACACACACACACACACACCCAGACATATGATCTCAAAGTATGACCGGAAAGGAAACTTGGCCACTGCATCTCCATGTCACCGAATCCCAGTCCACACGCAGCGGCCGCCCCGACACTGACTAGAGCAGCCCCAGCAGCAAAGGGGCTGGGGGCAGATGGACACGGGGCACCCAGGACACGTAGGGGCCTGTCGATCCCACCCACTGCGACTTCCCCTCCTGCTCCCCACAGGCAGGGCTCAGAGGCTTCCTGATCGCTCAGGCCCAGGTCTCAGGCCCCTGGGCTGGCGGCACCCAGCGGAGAGATGCTCCCAGCACCCTGTGGAGAGGTGCTCCAGGTGCCCAAGAAACAAGAATTCTGCAGGAAGCCAAGGGGACCCCTCCCATCCACCAAACTGCCTTCTCCCACCAGCTCCCTTCCTCCTCCTCCTCCTCCTCCTCTTCCTCTTCCTCCTCCTCCTCTTCTTCCTCTTCCTCTGACAAAGGACCCTGGAGCGGTCCTAGTACTAGCTACAAAGCCCTCCCAAGCACCAATGCCCCCCATACACACCTCGAACTTAAGCCCAAATGGCTAAGGGGGCGGAGGCACTCGCTGTGTGGAGACAGTCAGAAAGAGAGCGAAGGGTTCCCGGGGCGCGCCCACTCACCGGCCCTGCTTAGTGATGATCATCTCCGTCTGGTGCTGGTTGAACTTGGACCACAACAGGTGGTTGTTGAGCGCCACGCGCAGCTTCCCCGACACCTCGAGGCCGGCGGGCACGGCGTAGTCGGCGCGCGGAGCCGGGTAGAGGCTGGCGCGCGGGTCCGGGGCATAGCCGTCTCCCGGCTGGTAACCCTCGGGGCCCGCGGGCGGCGGGAAGGGCTCGGCCGCGCCCGGGAAGCCGGCGGCCTGGGGCCGGGCCGGGTAGGCGTAGGTGCCCAGGAAGCGGCCGGGCGGCGCGGGCACCAGGGCTCCCCCTGCGTAGGGCGCCCCGAGGCCGGCGCCCCCGCGCCGGTCGACCGCGTCGTGCGCCGCGGGCTCGGGGTAGAAGTAGCGGCTCTGCGGGTCGGCCCCGGGCGCCCGGCCCTCTTCGCTCGCCGGCATGGGCTCGGTGCCCGTCAGCATGTCTCCGCAACCCGGCTCCACGATGCCCATCCGGGGCGGGCCGGGCACCTCCCCGCCGCCGTCGAGGGCGCGGCCGGCCCGGCCCTCTGCACGCGCGCGGGGCAGGCGCGGGGTCTGGGGGCGGGGGCCCCGGGGCGGGGGGGTGGCCCACGGAGCCCGCTCGGACGCCTGGGTCCTGCGCCGCGTCTGGCGGGCGCGCGGCTGCTGGCGGCTCCTTCTCCAGCGGGCCACTGTCATAAGCGTCGCGGCGCCTTTGCTGTGGCTTTATGAAGCTCCCCGGTCCCCCCTCCCACCCCACCCCCAGTCACCTCGGCCCCGCCCCGCTCTCCCCGCCCCTTCGTGGCTAATACTAGGCAAATTCTCCGCGCTGGGACCAGCAGGG
>PVJH01042865.1:0-14021 GCA_004026705.1 Nesogale talazaci | reverse complement strand
GGGGGGGGGGGGGGGGGGGTAGTACTGAACGTCAGGGGAGGTGCCTGCCCCAGGGAGCAGCGGGTGGATTGGCCATCGGGCCCCTGACAGTCGGACACAGTGCCAGCACCTGCCACTCCCAGCTCCTAGAGACAGGTGCTGTCCCGGCCCCATTTCACAGCTATGAAAACTGAGGCACTGAGCGATGGAGGGACTTGTCCAAGGTCCTGAGGCTTGGCTGTGGCCAGGTTCCAGCCAGCGGTCTGGCCCAGAGCCACCCCTGTGCCATCGGCACGGGGGAGGGGCAGGCAAAGGGGACGTTCAGGGGCACTGGAGCTGAAGAAGGCAGCAGCAGGCAGTGGGTGGGCGCTGCGAAGGCCTGCCAGAGGCTGGGAGAGCTGAAGCAAATATGCAGCCAAAGCAAACGCCCCAAAGCCCTGCATTCCTGAGAACTGGACTGCCACGCCCAGCTTGGGCCAAAAGCCCCACCCTCCCTCTCTGAGCCCAGCTTTGGGTCTTCTGGGCAGGGGGGTGGGTGAAGCTTCATCTCCAGAGGACCTCGCTTCCTGATCAGGCTCCCAGATGGCATCAGCTCTCGTCGGACCTGCCTGGCTCTACTGCCCACTGCCCACTGCCCACATGACCTGCGGCCTCCAAGTCCTCGTCTCTTAAAATGGGGTCGGGCTCCATCGTAAGTGAGCCCCCATTGGATTTTAGGGGCGCCTCGAGGAGCCTCTGCACACCCATTCAGGATGTACAGTTTTCCAGCAATCAGAGAAAATGTTCACAGGGAGAAAAGAAAAAGATGGCCAGGAATTCAAAGATAATGGGATTGCCCCCCTAACGTGAAGCCCCCTGGTGTGTAAGGTTCCTTCGGCACCTGAAACAGAGCCAGGCATCTGAGAGGTGTAAGAGAGTGGTGTGAATTCAAGAGTCCCGGGGCTGGAACATGGGGCGAGGAGGGCGGCCCGGCAGGAGCCCAGTCAGCCCCCTCCACGCGACCCACAGCCTGTCTGACTCTCTGCTCCCTAGGAGACCTCCCCCATCCACCCATTTTGAGACCCCAGACCTCACCCACCTTCTGGAGCCCAAGTCCAACAAAGCAAGGGCAGACAGTGCTAAGGGGAGTAGGCCAGGGGGTTTCAGGGAACGGCCAGACCAGGCAAGATGGTCCTGAGATGGCGGGGCTTTACCCATCAAGTGCTGGGCTGCGAACCTCCAGATCATTGGCATTCACACGGGGGAGAGCGAGAGGAGACGGAAGTGGCTCCCATGAAGCCCTGCCTCTCAGAAACCCCGGGGAGCAGCTGTGCTCTGTCCTGTCCGGTCACTGTGAGTTGGGACCTAGGGACTGACAGCGCCATGGAACTGGAAGGGGAGGGGGGTGTTGTTGGGCAGAAAATTGGGACCAAGAGAAAGTGTTCACTTCCAGACCTGAAGGGAGGAGGGCTGAGGGTCAGAGTCTCGGGGGTCCCGCCATTCTCTCTCCAGCCAGGCATGCTGGTCTCTTTGCTCAGCAGACCTGCCCACTCCTCCCCACCCCGAGATGAGTGCACAGTCAGCCTCAACCCCACCCCACTGGCCAGTGCAAGTTCAAGTATGAGTGTGAATGGACTCAGGAGGCCCCGGACACTAAGGGTGTCGGGTGTGGTATCTCGGTGCCTGCCCTGCGTTGTTCCTGGTGGAGGGGGGCTCATCTTCCTGAGCCTACAATTTATGGGTTTCCCAGCTTACTGGTGGGGGTGGTGACTTTGGCCCCTTGGATTGGCCCCCGGCACGCTGAGAAAGAGCCAGCAACAGGGTAGCCCAGAGGTCCACTGGCCCAGCCTTGGACTGAGGCGTGTCTCCCCGCCCCCCCCCCCCGAACCTGGGGCCTGCCAAGGTCACCCAGATAATCAGAGCCCAGC
Source organism: Nesogale talazaci (assembly GCA_004026705.1). Classification (NCBI taxonomy): domain Eukaryota; kingdom Metazoa; phylum Chordata; class Mammalia; order Afrosoricida; family Tenrecidae; genus Nesogale; species Nesogale talazaci. The sequence goes on along the minus strand of PVJH01042865.1, from coordinate 12,135 downwards.
TGATGTAGGAGGCTGCCCGGCCGGCTCCCGCCCCTTCAGGATCCCCAGTGTCCCTTCGTCTTGACGTCTTTCCCAAGGGCCAGCAGAAGGACCCAAGTGTGGAGAGCCCCTCACACCTGCCTGTGTACCCGTCCAGCTACAGGGCCAGCCTGGCACCACGCTCTGCCTCGGCCCAGTGGCTCCAGCCCTGATGTGGCCCCCACCCCCTGCTGCCTGCCTGCCCGCAGCCACCTTTGCACAACTATGTCTGGTATTTTCCTGTCTGCCCAGCTTGGGGTGGCGGGGAGTGCGTGGGGCTGTGAGCACTGCCTGCACCTGGGCCTCAGCCAGATAGGCGCAGGCAAAGCAGCCCCCAACACACACACACACACACACACACACACACACACACGCCTGCCCACCCTGGCTGGAAGAGGAGGGAAGGGCTGAGCCCAGGCCTCCCAAATCCCTGGGAGAGGCCAGCACAGGCAAGGAGGGGAGCCAGATGGGGACACACACCCCGCAGGGCCAAGCAGGAGGGCCACCCATGGGTGGACAGGCAGGCTTGGGCACTCAGTCAGAGGCACACAGCGAAGAGATGGCCCCACGCCCACAGGATGGGCCCTCAGGACCCACACTCAGGCTTATGCACATATGTCCCGCCTGGGCCCAAAGACACAAGTCCAGTAGCACCAGGACCCAGGACAGAGGGGTTCTCTGTTTGGGGGGTGGGGTGGGACAGATGGTGGTATGCAGCCCACTGCACAAAGGGCAGGGAGCACAGGGCATCCCAAATACAGCCACTGACCCGGGCACAGGCACCTGGCCCAGTGTGACCAGCACTTGCCAGCAATGGAGGTGGGGAGAGAGGGAGGGAGACAGTTCTGGACTTTGGCCTTCCTTCAGCACTCCAGATCCAATCACTCATTTATTTATTCCAAGGCCAGACCCTCCCCCACCCTCCACCCTGTGAATGGGACAGACCCTAGCCCTCCAGGGGGCCTGGGTCACTGTGGGCTTAGCTGGGTGATGGGGGGTGGGGTGGGCGGTGCTTGTGTGTAAGGGAGCAGACATCACAGGGTGGAAGCAGCTCAAAAAAAGCCTCCAGTGGTTTTTATCACCCCCACTTTCCAGACGGGGAAACTAAGACTAGGAACAACAGTTCAGGCACCTGCTGAAGTCACAGAGTTGGAGAAGTACCAAGCCAGGAGTCCCCTCACCCATCAGATGCAAGCCCTGGGTGGGTGCAAACGGGGAATGGGTTCAGTTGCTCCCTCAAAGACTGGAGGTTTGGGCTGAGCCCCGGTGGCATAAGTGGTTGAGTGCAGGACTGCAGCCCGCGGGTTTGGCGGTTCAAATCCAGCGGCGGCTCTCAGGAGCAGCGCTGGGCAGCTCCCACGACCACCTGAGGGCAATGATGCCCCCCCCCCCCCAAAAAAAAAAGACTGGAGGTTTGTGTCCTTGCAGGAGCACTCTTCCAGAAAGACTCGGTGAACTGCTTCTGAACACCCAGCTGCTGAGAAATGAGCTGGCCAAGTGGCAATGGATTGTGCATTGGCCTGCGAACCACTGGGTCAGCAGTTCCAATCTACCCGCTCCTCCGAGGGAGGAAGAGGTGGTTTTCTGTCCAATAAAGATTGACAGCCTCAGAACCCCTACGCGACAGTTCTCCTGGGTCCTACAGGCCATCCTGAGTCAGAATCAGTGTTTTGTTAATGTACAGTGCACGACAGAACTCCAACACACGTGGGGGCATTTTGAGTCACAGTAGACTTGACAGCAACTAGTTTTACCAGACCCCAACGCCCGGGTCTGCACAGGAACCCCACCTGACGTGCAGAGAAACTGCCTGACCTTCAGGAGAGGGCGGCAAGGCCAGCGCCTGGAGGACATGGGAGCTATGGAGTGCTCGGTGTGTCCCCAGGCTCTGCCCTTCAGCACCTCCTCCTCCGGACCCCTGGTGCTCACCCTCCAGCTGCCAGCTCCCAGGCCCTCCAGGAAGCCTGCTCTGACTCATCCTCTTCAGGCCTTGGGCTCTTGCAGCTGCAACCAGCTGTCTTTCCAGGTGCCAGGCTGAGCAGTCCAACCCAGGCCCACCGTGTGGACGGCAGGGCCCCCCCAGCCCAACAGGGGCCCCATGTTGCCCACTACACTTGCTCCGAGCCCACCAATGCATGACGCGAATGCTACCAACGCATGAGCGCCCCCAGGCTGCTGAGCCAGACGCCCTGACGTGCGGCCCTGGGCAGCTTCAGCCTGGCATGTGGTGCCTCTGAGCAGTAAAGGGGACTTGCAGCTGGCAGGGCTCTCTTTGGACAAGACCTCCTAGAGAGAGAAGACCTCAATGACTGTCCCTTCCCAGAGGTACTCCCTCCACCAGAGAAGCTGCTACCATGAGAGCTGGGTGACTGACAAGGCTAGGCCACAAAGGCAGACATCTCCCTGCCCCTGTCCTCAGACTATGTGGGCCTCGGTTTCCCCATCAGTGAAAGGGGAGGCTGCCCCAGAGTGGGAATGGGTAAAACCATTGCCTCTGCCCCCCAACCCCACCCCCTGTTGTACACCTTCCCTTCCACTCCACCCCCGTCTGCCCCCCGCAGCTGGTACCACATGGACTGGAACATGCACGTGAACTCGAGTGGGTGTGGAAGAGCTTGAGGCCCAGAGGGGAGGGACTGGCCCAAGGTCACAGGGAGAGCTGGGCTTGTCCCCTGACACAGACTTGGAGGAGGTGGCTGCCAGCCATGTCCTGCTCCAAGCCTTGTGGCCCAGGATCCACGGGACCCAGCAGAGTCAGCCCCCAGGGGGGGGGTGAGTGGTTAGGGGGACAGAAACCTAGAGGAGGAAGAGGCTGGCAGGCAGCAGCCATGGGGAGCTGGGCGGAGGCCTCCAGACTGGGCAGGGCAGGGCAGAGAGGTACATCCTAGCTGGGCCAGCACTCAGCCTGGAGGTTGGGGTCTGCCGGGGGGCTAGGGGAGTCCAGGGAAGACAGCTCAGGCAGGCTGGGACCTGCCAGACCCTCTGGTGGATGGTGGGGGAAGGGAGGGCCATATCCTTTGGACACATCTGCCCCAATGTCTTATGACTGCAGTGAGGGGGGCAGGGCGGAGGGGGGAGCTGGGGGACGGGAAGAGACAGTTCTCAGTCCCTCCTTAAACCCAAGGGAACTTGGACCATGTTTCTGGCACGTCCGTCCCTCCCCTCCCCCCAGAGCCCCCTCCTGAGGTCCTAGTGGGGGCATGGGCCCGCCCGGCGCTGATTGTGCAGGTGGCAGGGACGGCCGAGATGCTTGCTGGACCCGGAGCTGCTTTCCCAGAGAGGACAGGAGGCACCATCAGCTGGCAGTCTCCCGGGACCTCCACCAGCCTCCCACCAGTCCTTGGCTGGGACGAGGGGAGGGGGCTGGGGCCGAGTCCTCTCCCAGGCAGCCATCTGCCAAGGAGGCGGCGCACAGTGCGTGTGCAGACACATGTCACAGACTCACTCGCACACTGGCCCCTCCCTGTGGCCGGTCCTACCTGGGAGGCCGCGGAGACAAAGAGCCCGAGAGAGCTCAAGCCAGGGCCCCCACCTGCCCAGCCCCCACCCGTGGCAGGGCCCTGCAGGGTTCCCAGCCCCCTTGCCCACCGCCCACCCGGGGCAGATGGAGGCGTGGAAGTCCCCTCCCGAAATGGTCCTACTTGGTGCCTCCCATAGCCGGCTACTCTGCTCACCCAGAACCTTCCCTCCCATTTGGGGTGGGGGCACAGGAGGGCAGAGCTCGCTACCTCAGGGAGATCCGAGCCAGGACCCCCATGTCTACCCAGCCTGGGGGGAGCTGGGTGGGGGTGGGCTCTCAGGTCCTTTACTACCCCCCAGGGACCTGAGTGGGAAGCTGCAGAAAGGCTTGCCTCCCAGCTTGCAAGGGTCCCCTGCAGGCCTCCCCTCCCCCAGACAGAAGGCAGAGACTGTGGGGGATGGGTGGCCAGTTCCAGGGAGGGACTGGGGCTTAGGGCCTAAGGCCCGCTACAGGCTAGAGAGTCCATCGTGCCAGGCGAGGCGGCTGGCCACTCAGCCCTCCAGCCACAGCCAGCCCGGGACCCAGAGGCCCTCTTACATCCAGAGCCTCAGTTTCCTCATTTGTCCAATGGGAAAGGGCATAGAGAGTTCTTCTCACAAGGTCACCTTAGCAGTCCCAGGTGACAGGGTGTGTGTGGGGTGGGGGTGGGGGGGAGGGAGGCGAACATCTGCGCGGTTGACTGGGCCTCTGGTAGACATTTGTGTCGACTGGCTTATTTCACCCCCTGGCCCTCCTCATTACCCCACCCCCAGCTGTTCCACCCACCTGGAGGTCTCAGGCTGCTGTGCCCATAATCTTGGAAAGCCAGCGGGAGCACTGAGTACTCAGGGGGCTCAGGAGAGTAACCCCCGCTGGCATAAGCCAGGCCCACCAACGAAACCCACTGCCACTGAGTCCACTCCACGTCACAGCCTTGTCTTTCTCCCTCAGAGAAGCTCGTGGGTTTGAAAGGCTGACCTTGCAAAGCAGCAGCAGGGCTCTTGACAAAAACAAGCAAGCAAACTCAAATTCACCCTGGTCCAGTTGATACTGACTCCTAGTGACCCTAGAGGGCAAGGGAGAACGGCCCCTGTGAGTTACTGAGACCATCCTTCTTTGTGGGAGTAGAAAGCCTCATCTTTTCCCCTGGGAGGGGATGATGGTTTCCAACCACTGACCTTGCAGTTAGCCATCCAGAGCATAACACTAGGGCTCCTTGAGTCCTCCGCAGGCTCCCCCAGCCCCCAATCCCACACCCCCAGAAAACGTCTTTCCCTGTTCTCCAGATCAAAGCAGTGATCCTTACGGTGGCTAGGCAGTTAGTTGACACCTGTGATGCGGTAAACCCCGTCACCATTGCCCCCTAAGCACACCTGAATTCAGATTCATTAGCATGGTGCACAGGCCATCACCAGACACCCCTGCCAGAGCCCTGCCAGGCCTGCGGTCCCCACACCCAGGTCTGGCAGTGAGCCAAGGCGGGGCCAGTCACCACCCCATCTGGCCTGCCTTAGGAGAGGTGGACACCCAGGAACCCAGGCCCAGTCCATCTCCAGAGTCTGCACAGCAGGGCAGGCCAGACTGAGATCTCCACAGCTCTGGCTGACCCCAAGGTCCCCTTCCCAGTCGCGAGGGCCCTTAACTGCCCAGCCTACTGCTCGCCATCTCTGATAAAAGGGCTTATCTGGGTGAAGAGAAGATAGCCCAGCATTTTCCAGGGGGCACCTCTCTGGTCTCAAACATCTGTTGTGGAAAATAAAAATGGGAGGAGTAACCCTGAAGAGAGAAAGAGGGGCCCAAGGAGCTCTTTCACTGTAGCCATAGGTTTGAAAAAGGCCAGAATAGGGCTATCAGTTCTTGAGTTCGAATCTTGACTGGACTCCCAGGGTCCTTGGCCTACAATCCTCAATCCTTTGATCCAGATTCCCTCTGGAATCTGCATTTCCCCCTCTGGGTGAGTGGCCTTCCCTGGGATCCAGTGACACTGAGGGAGCTGCCTCCCACAGTTCCCCCTAGGCAAACCTCGTCTCTGGGCTCCCTGCAGGTCGAGGACCAGCTCCAGAAAAACCAGCTCCCCTTGCTCCACCCGAAATACCCCAACACCAGGTCCTCCAGCCACCGCTGTCACCTCCCCACATCACTGTGGGATCACCCCAAACTCTGCCTGGAAAATGGGAAATTCGGATTAGGGGCCAGTTCTCCGGAAAAGCACATGGGAAAAAACCTTGGCAAAGCACATTTCTCCTGCCCGGGGCAGCAGCTCAGACCCTCGGAGGATTAGGTGGCCAGAAGCCACTCCCATGGCCTTGGGCCAAGGCCCTGTGGTCGGGAGGAGTCGCCTAGAGAGGAGAGGGTCCAGGCCAGCTCCAGACCCAGAGCAGGGGCCCTGCGACCTTTGTCTCCTGAGAGCCGCTGGGCCCTGCACTGCTGGCCCAGGCAGGGGAAGAAATCAAAGTCCCTGTGGCCACCCCTTTGCAGCTGGGCTTTTTAGAGACAACAAAAACTCAGGAGAGGGGGTGGGGGTGGGGGACACCGTTCCCACGACGGTGTCAAGTGAGGTCTTTGGATCCTCAGTGACATTTGCTGATTCCTTACTGGCTCCACCCACGGAAAATGGAGAGTTGGTATTTGGTTTGACTTACCCCCTCTCCTGCCCCGCCCCACACCCTCCAGTCCAGTCTCCCAGTCCTCTCAAACAGGCTCCTCTGGTCTGACCCCTAGGGTTTACAGATGTGGAAACTGAGACCCCGAAAAGCAAGAGTTCCAGCCCATAGACTCCTGGTGGTAGGGCCAAGATTCGAACCCAGGTATCAAGTCGATCCCAGCCCAGGGGATTTTCCTACTTACCCTCCACGCTGTAGTTCAGCTCTGGCAAATCCCCCCCAATCTACTGCCCCCCAAAGTATCAGTGCCTGGAAGTGGGGTGACTCACTGTCTGGCTTTTTAGGGCCATCCCCTCCCATCAGTGAGGGGGGACTGGCAGGTGTCCCTGTGTGGTGAAGCCAGGAGCAGGCACAGGGCCCCCGAGGCGGGTGCTGGGGGGACAGGGTCACTCTGGGGACGAAAGGCCCAGCTGGAGGGATTTAACACTGAAGGTCAAAGGTCACAGACGGGGAAGGGTGGGCAGGCCTGGAGGGGGGGGTCAGGGGGTCAGCGCTAATGGCGGCTCCGGAAAGGAGGGGGAGGGGAATGGGCTAAGAAAAACAGGGCTGCTTCCAAGGGGTCCCCACTCCCCCCAAAAATAGTTCAACCAGTGCCCCAACCCCCTGGCACAGCTTCGTACTTGGCTGGTTGGCTGCAAGCAGAGCCAAGTGGAGCCCGGGAGCGGGTTGTGAAATGAGCTGGGCTGGGGCTCAGCAGGGGTGCGGAGGGAAGGACCCCCCAGGTGCGGCCCCTCCCCCAGAGCAGGGCTGGGCCAGCTGGGAGGCCCAGCTTGGCCCAGGGGATAAGGGAGGGGGCGGGTTGGAGACTGAAGCTTCGAGGTCACCCAGGGAGGGATGTGAAGGCTGGGCTGGAACAGCTGTGGCACCGTGGCACCAGGAGCTGGGCTGGGAAGGTGGGCGGGGTGGCAGACTGAGCCCGAGGATAAGGAAGGCCCCTGGGCGTGGGCTGTCTCCCATCCCTGGGCAAGCCTCCCCAGCTGCCCGCTAAGCCCCGCCCCCCTCCAGGATGCCAGGATCAGACATGTGGGACCCCTCTCCCCAGGGTGCAGCCTCCTTAAGGCCAAGGCCCAGTCCCAGCCGGAAAACCACGAGAGGCCAGGCTTTGGCTGGAACCGCTAGCCCGGCTGCCCCCGACGGTGTCGAGGGCTCCCTTCAGAGCCAAGATCCTGACCGTGATGGCTGGGGGCCCAGGGCTCCTCCCAGCATCCCTTCCCGCTTCCCAGGCCCCAGGGCAGGGCAACCATCACTGCCCAGCCACCCGCTGGCCGGCTGGGCAGGCCCTCCTGGATAGGAGGCACACTGCCCTGCTGTGGCCTGAGTCCCCGGCTGGTCAGGGCGGCGTGCCAAGGCCTCCAGGTGCCAGCCTGGCCTCCGGCCCATCCCAGGGGGCCAGCGGGGAAAAGGCGCAGGCAGGCATCGCCCTCCCTCGGGATGCACCTGCCTCCGCCCCCTCCCCCAGGCGGCTCTGATCCCTCGGCCTCTCCTACCCAGCCCGTGGGGCTGAACGAGTGCTGGCCGCAGTCCTGACGGCTGCGCCCCTGGAACGCGGGGGTTTGCCAGGGCAGCAGGGGAGACTTTCCGGGACGAGGGAGGAGGCACCTTCCTCCAAACAACCCCGCGGCCGCAGGGACAACCGTGGGGCGGGGAGCCGCGCGGCAGCCCGGGACAACTTCGTGCCCAGCCTCCTGGTACCCTTGGGCGAGCGGAGGACCCCGGCACCCCAAAGCGCGCCCCAACAGCGGCCGCCCAACTTCCCCGCCGAAGTTTGCACCCGCCCGGGGCCCGGCGGCGGCTCCGGCCCGGCCTCCGGACGGAGGGAGGGAGGGAAGCGGGGAGGAGAAAGGCAGAGAGCCGGAGGGCCGGGGCTCGGGAGCGGGCGAGGGAGGGAGCGCGCCAGCCGGAGAGCCAGCAGCCAGCCAGCGACGCGGGGCCTCGGCGAGGGCGCACAATGGCCCGGGGCGCGGCGCGGACGAGGACGGGCAACCCTGGGGACTGCGGCCCCCCCCCCGTGCGCGCCCCCTCCCCAGCGCGCAGCCGGAGGGGGGGGCTTCCTACCTCGGCGGCGGTGTTGGCTCCGGGCTCCGGCGGTCGGGGGGCGGCGGGGACACAGCGGGGGAGGGGCTGGGGCGGGCGGGGGCCAGGGCGCGAGGCTCACGGGGCGCAGGCTCCCCTGGCACGGCCGCCCGGCGCCCGGCCGCTCCGCCACATCTGCAGCTCGGGCAGGGAAGGTGGCCGCGGCGGCCGGGCCGTGCGGGGATGTCTTAGGAGGGAGGGAGCAGCCAGGAGGGAGGTGGCGGGGGAGGGACCGGCGGCCGCGGAGGAGGGGGAGGAGGAGGGGCGCGGGGGGCGCCCTCCCTCGCTCCCTCGCTCGCTCCCTCCCAGCAAACCCCTCTTGCCGCCGCGGCCCCAGGCCCGGGGCGCCAGCTGCCAGGCGGGGCGTGCGCGTCGGGGAAGGGGGCGGCACGGAGCCGGCGCGGGGCCGGGGGAGGGGGGCAGGGGAGGGCAGTGCGGCCGCGGGGAGCGAGCCCCGGAGGGAGGGAGGGGGCGCCGAGCTGCGCGTCCGCCGAGGCCCCCTCCTCGCCCCCCGAGGCCCCGCCCCCCGCCCCAGGGCAGCGCTAGGACCCGGCCTAGGGGCGGGGGGGGGGTGCGGGGAGCCAGGAGGGGGGGCGGGGGACGCCCCGCCCTCGGGGAAGCCCGGGAAGCGGGGAGGACGCGCGCACCCGCAGGAAAAGCCCCGCTGACGGAAAGATGGAGGAGGTCACCGCGCCGAAGGGGCGGGGGGGGGCGGCCCCCCTCGCGTCCCTCCCGCGGGGTCACCTTGGCCAGGGCCCCCCGCGGCCCGGGGCGGTGGAAAAGGCTGCCGGAATGCCTCTGGGCTGCCCTGATTTCCCCACCCAGCCCTGTTCCGGGAACGCGCGGGCAGAGGCCTCCGCTGTGGTGGTGACGGGACTGTGCGCAGCGGGTTCGAGGCCCGCCTTAGCCTCCCCGCGCCCCTGCGGCCTCGCCTCGGCCGCAGGGTCCCGAACGATCGGGGCAAGACCTGGCTTTTCCCAACCCGAGCTTCCTTCCGCTCGCTCCTTCTCTGGAGCCCAGCAGTGGGGCACCCGGCGCCCCCCACCCCGCCCGCGCGCCGGGAAACGCAGACAAGTTGCGCTCTGCGTCCTGGTGTGGAACCCCAGGCCCGCGCTCTGGACTGCGTTTTGCTTGGGCCAAACCGGAGGCGCCCCCCACCCTCCCCACCGCCGCCCCCACAGCCATCTTGGTGCCGCCTGGGTGTTCCGCAGCTCCCTGTGCTTTGCAAACCCCCCTGAGGGACGCGGCCAGCCCCGCGGCCTCGCAGTCGCCCTGGAAGAGCCCAGCTTTTAGAACCAGCTTCTCCAGACGTCTGGGGGGACCGCCCTCGGCTGGCTTTTCAAAGCCAAAGGTGCCTGGTCCTGATGGCTACTAGGTGCTCATGGCCGTGGCATGAATGAGCACATTGTAGGTGTTGCTGCGCGTTGAACAAGTGGGAACATAGTAGGCGCTCATACCACTGGAAGGTGAGCGACTGGCCATGTGAGCTTATATGGGAAGGCGATTTAGGGGGCTGATTTGCCCTCCGAGACCTTGAAGGTGGTGATTTGGGGGCCATTAGAACCCCTCCCACCCCAACCTCGTTGCAAGGTGTGGAGTGTGGCCGGATTAAACATTAGCCAGAAGGTGGGACCCAGCGCCTTCCAGGAGAGGGCAGTTAAGGACCCGCTCTCGGGAAGAGGCAAGCATTGGGACAGGTGTGTGTGTGTGGGGGGGGGGGGGGGGGGGGGGGGGGGGGGGGGGGGGGGGGGGGGGGGGGAGTAGAGCGCCCCCTTTCGGGTCCTGGGATCGCTGCAGGTGCATAGTCCTCGGATGGGCAGTGTGAGGGGCACCTTCTCTGAGCCTGTGGCCTGAGAGGCCACTCCAAATCAAACGCTAAACTCGCGGCTCTGGAAGTGATCCCCACTCAGACGACTGTAGCACAGGGCAGAGCTGGCCCTGTTGGCTTCCAAGTCTGTAGAACTTAATTTGTTTTGTTTTGTTTTGTTTTTTGGGGGCATCACTGCTCTCGGGTGGTGGGAGTAGGAGGCCCAGCCCCACTGCTGGAATTGAACCTCTGTCCCAGTGGGCCGCAGTCCCGAGCACAACCACTACGCCACCGGGGCTCAACCCTCTGTAGAAATTTTCATGGGAGTCGGTCGAAAGCCTTATCCTGCTCGGCAGCTGGTCCTTTCCAGCTGTTGACATCTCAGGAAGCTGCCCAATGTGGTAACCCAATAATTACCAGGGATTCTCTCAAAGGGCGCAAAGCCCCCCACAGACTCAGAGCTACCTTAACGATTTTGAGTCACAGAGCCCCTATACTCTCCAACCCACTGCCATTGGGTCAGTTCCGACGCATAGTGACCCTTTAAGACAATGTAGAACTGCCCTGTTGGTTTCAAGAGTGTGTCTCTTGAGAGTAGGAAGTGTCTTGTGTGTGTGTGTGTGTGTGTGTGTGTGTTTATACAGGAAAGCATTAAAACGAATGGCAAAACAAAAACAAAAGATGGAAGTTGTCCGGTGTTTCATTTGACTTAGATCTGATTTTACTCATACCCTGATGAGGGCTGTGTCCTCCTGGACAAATAATGTTGCCCACGTGCTCTTGAATGTGGTCCACCCACAGCAAGTACGTCCCTTTGAGGGCTAAGATGCATCTCTGCCTCGTGTATATGCAAAAGCTAATGCATGGGTAAGGAAGAATGAATGCATTTGAATGATGATAGATGGTGAGGAATACTGAAAGTACCAAGTGCTGCCAAAAGAAGACGAAGAAAACAGAGGGACCCTGGTGGTGTAGTGGTTATGTGTTTGGCTGCTAACTGCGAAGTCAGCAGTTCAAAACTATCTGCTGCTCCATGGGAGAGAGACAGGGCATTCTACTCCCATCAAGAATTATAGTCTCGGCTGAGCCCCGGTGGCGTAGTGGTTGTGCGCGGGACTGCGGCCCACTGGGATGGAGGTTCAATTCCAGCTCCACAGGAGCAAAGGCTGGGTCTCTACTCCCACCACCAGAGGGCAGTGATGCCTAAAAAACTTAAAAAAAAAAAAAAGAATTATGGTCTCAGAAACGCAACAACAGGTTGTTCTGAACCCTATCATTATGAGCTCACATTTCCTTTTCATTCTATTTTTGCCATGAACTTTCTGGGAAAACCTTTGCACTTCTTCAAAGACTTCCATGTTTTCATGAAATCTTTCGAGTCTTCTTTACTTCCAGCATTATTTGACACTACAGTGTATCATGTACATATCACTTGGATCTCTAATCCAGTGAGTCTTCCTCCAGTCCTGAAGCCATGTTCTTCCATATGTAGTCCAGTTCCTGAGATGGACTACGACATACAGTATTAAATAAGTCTGGTGAGAGTACAACCCTGAAGTGCACTTTTCCTGATTTTAAACCAGGCAGTATCCTCTGACTCTGAATGGCTGTCTCTTGTTGAGCATGAGTACTCACTAAGTGTTCTGGCATTTCCTTTCTCAGTGTTATTCATAATTTGATAGGGACCCACACAATCACATACCTTCGCAGAGTCAATAAAACACAAGTGAGGGGCTGAGCCCCGGTGGCATACCGGTTGTGTGTAGGACTGCGGCCCACTGGGACGGAGGTTCAATTCCAGCAGTGGGGCTGGGCCTCCTACTCCCACCACCGGAGAGCAGTGATGCCCACAAAAACAAACAAAAAAATAAAAATAAAACACAAGTGAACATCTGTCTGGCATTCTCTACTTTCAGCCCCAATCCATCCAGCATCAACCATGATATCCCTCATCCACGTCCTCTTCTGACTCTTTAGCGGTGCCCTGCGGAAGTATATTGCTACAGCAACTTTCCATTTATCTTCAGCAAAGTTTTACTTGTGTGTCATCTCAGTGATATTTGACAGTTCGGCAC
>PVJH01042864.1:0-14014 GCA_004026705.1 Nesogale talazaci | reverse complement strand
GAATTCTTCAATTTCTTCATCTTGGGTTACTAGAAACTAGTGCATGGATTAACTGGAATGCAAGTAGCAATATTGCTTTGGCTTACACTCATATAGGAATAGTCAAGTAAAAATTATGACATAGTGGGATCAATGAAACAGAAGACACAGAGTAGTTAATACCTACTGATTCTTATAGTAGTGCTGCAAGCAGGACTCTTCCCTATGGCTATAAGTTTATTTGGGGTTTATGGATACATTATAAATATGTCCTTGATTACAGAATGAAGGTGAAGATCTCATGATGGAATTTAGCCACGCACATGACTTCTTCCTCACAAATATTTTTTTCAACAACATAAATGGCAACTATAATGTTGACATTTTAAGAATAAGCACACTTCAGAAATCAAATTGACTACAACTGTTGGAAAAATGATGGAGAGAAAATATAAGCAGGTCAAACAAGGATCTAATTATAAAACATGTCATCAATAACTCTTATATGCAAGTTGAAGTTGATGAAAATTTAAATAACACCATGGAGGTCAAAATATAACATAGATTATATATAACTTGAATTTTTAGAACATTTTAAGAATAGATTTGACTCATTAACCCACAAAGAAGACCAGATCAGCTGTGGGATGACATTAGGAATGTTTTCCATGATGAAAGATCATTCAAAAGGCAGGAAAGGGATAAAAAATCAAAATGAATTTCAGGAGAGATTTTGACATTTACTCTTGATCAGAGAGCAGCTAAAGTAAATGACAGAAATGGTCAAGTAAAAGGGTTGAACAGCAAATTTCAAAGACAATCCAAGAAGACAAAATATTATGAAGAAATGCACAAAAGTCTGAAGTTAAAAAATAAAAAAGGAAGAACACACCCAGTACCTATCAAGGTGAAAGAGCTAAAGAAAAAATTCAAAAGTTGGATTGCAATATTGAAAGGCTCCATGAGAAAAATACTGAATGATGATAAAAAGAAGATGGAAAGAATACTCATTGACCCTGTCCAATAAGAAATAGTTGGAATTCCATCATCTCATGAGGTAGAATATGAGCAAGAACCCATGCTATTGAAAAAATAAGTCCAAGCTGCAATGAAAATATTAGCAAAGTGAAAGGATCTAGAAGTTGATGGAATACTAATTGAAATAGCTCAACTAACTCCTGAAGAATGGGAAGCTTTTACTCAGTTAAATCAAGAGATCTGTAAGATGGCTACATGATGAACAAAGTGGAAGATAATGATTGATGATAGATAGATGATAGATAGATAGATAGATAGATAGATAGATAGATAGATGATAGATAGATAGATAGATATAGATAGATAGTTGATATATATAAATTCCAAATAAAGATTACTTAGAAGAATGCTTAAATTATATAATAATATCATTGATATCACATTCAAGTAAATTGTTGCTGGTCATTTAACAAGCGTTTCAGCAGTACATTGACCAGGAACTGCCAGAGGTTAAGACATCTCCTTGCTGATGTCAAATGGATCTTAGCTGAAAGTAGTGAATACCACTTCTCTTTTACTGATTAAACAATGCATTCAACTTTGTGGATCATAACAAATTATGTGTAGCCTTGATATGAATGGGATTCCAGAACATTTTTTGCACTGATGTGGAACTAGATCATGAATTCATGAAAGAATGTTGCATGGTTTAAAGTCAGGAGACGTGTGTGTGTGTGTGTGTGTGTGTGTGTGTGTCAAGGATGCATCCTTGTACCTTACTGATTCAATTTCTACTCTGTGGAAATAATACAAGAAATAAGATGCTATGAGACAGAATTAGGAATCAAGATTGCTGGAAGCCTTATTAGCAATCTTTGATATGCAGATATTCCAACCCTGTTTACTGAAACTGAGGAGGATTCATTGATGAAAATCAAGGGTCACTGCCTCCAACATGGATTACAACTCAATGTAAAGAAAAGCAGAATCCCCGTGATTGAACCAATAGATAGTATCATGATAAATGGAGAAAAGACCGAAGTTTTCAAAGTGTTTATTTTATTTGAATACATAATAAGTATTTATGAAAACAGCAGTCAAGAGATCACAGAATTCTTTGTATTGAGTAAATCTGGTGCATAAACTGCCTAAAGTTTAGAAAAGCCAGAATGTCACTTTGAGCACTAAGGTGTTCCTGATCCAAGCCATGGGATTTTCAATTGCCTCATATGCATATGAAAATTGGACATTGCATAAGGAAGACTAAAGAATTGATACATTGAATTATGGTGCTTGTGAAGAATTTTAAAAGTACCATGGACTTACAAAAAATGAATATATCTGCCTTGAAAGAAGTACAGTCAGAATGCTTCTTAGAAGCAAAGATGGTGAGACTGTCTTACATACTTTGAACATGTGAGCAGGAGAGACAAGTCTCTGGAAAAGGGCAACATGCTTGGTAAATGAGAAGGGCAGTGGAAAATCAGAATGACCTGATAAGATATTTTGACAAAATGACTTCACCAGTAAGTGCAAACCTAACAATTGGGAAGATAGTGCAGGACCAGACAGTGTCATTGTACATAGGATTGTCATGGGTCTGAACCAGCTCGAAGGCACCAAACAACAATAAAAAAAAAGTGTTATATACTTCACAGGTAAAATCAATTCAATTTATCTACACATGGATGTCACATTTTAATTGAGATAATGGGTTTAGTTGGTCAATTTAATTAAGATAGATTATGATTTAAATATTTTCTATTTATTAAAAATTCTGTTAAGGAAATTTAGTTAGCAATAATACATAACCACAATATTTATTAATATTATGTAGTATCATTATTTTAAAATATAAACTGGTACTAACAACTTTCACTTAGATCTAGTTTCCCAAATAGTGAATACCAGCCAAATATATGTTATAAATCATTTTCAAATATCCTCTACATAATCCATAATCCATAGATTCTATCTCAATTAATTTAAAGGAAGCCTAAAGTTGCCTTGTACTTTTGTCTAGTTAAAATAATCAACAGATATACTTTAATGCTGATAAAGATCCCCAGTAGTTACTAAGACATTATCTTATATAATTAGCACTGAAAATAAATAATTAATTTAAAGTTCAGAACTAACAAAATTAAGCTGCAAAGTTTTATTAAATATTCTCTAACTCTTAAACACTTCTTCAGAAAAATATAAGCATGGACTGTTTGCAATAAATTGAAACTGTGCTTATATGCTATGCACAAATGTAGACCAAGTGTGGGATAAATAATAAAACATTTTGGGGAAGTCACTCAGGTATCAAAGTTATTGGCATAAATCAAACAATAGTCTGAGCTTCAGGAATTCAAAAGTAAGCAAGTTAGACTAACAGTCTAGATGTCTGACACCACCTGCAATTAGTGTTTAATTTTACATATCAGTTTTTATTAAGTTAACAGATGACACATTCTTTCATTCAAAAATTTGTGCATCATATAACCAAGCCATATGTTTCCCTAAAAAAATACCTTCAGGCTAGGTATGAGGAAAATATTCTTTCATTAGACAAAGTTAGGCAAAAATGTGTGACCGAAACTGACAATGTGTGAGCCACAGAGAACTCCATTTTCATCAAGTCAACTCCAATTTGGAATGACGCTGCTGGAGACCATAGAACAGCCTCAGAGGGATTTCTAGCCATTTGGGGCACAGGCTGACTACTACATTTTCTCCCCCAGAGCAATTGCTGGGTTCAATCTGCAGATCTTGTACTTGGTAACTAAGCACTTTAACTTCTGTATCACCAGGGTTTCTTACCAGCTCTTTCTTTTTCTCTTTCTAAAACTATTATGAAATTTCAATGTGTCACTGAAATTTATTAGACAAACATTCTTGGTTCCATTAAATAATGATCCCTCTCTTCTTCTAAGGAGCTCTGTAGCACTGGATTTGAGATTGGCCTGCTAGACAAAGGGTTGGCAGTTCAAAACCACCAGCTATCACTTGGGAGCAAGATTCACAAAGGCAGAAACTCTCTCCAGTTGTTATAAGTAATAATTGAATCCTTAACAGGGTAGTTGTTTTTCTTGTTTTCCTTTTTCAATTTTTACTAAGGAATCTTGGTGGTATAGTGCTACTTTCAGATTAACAACACATGAGACAAGAAAGGAACTGCCCACGTATGAGGGCCTAGTTACTCAAAATCTTATGACTCGGAGTAGACCATTGTCTATTATACTGGTGTCAGATGATTCCCTCAGTTTGGAAAGCTTCAAAATATGACTGGAAAGAACTTCGTACCCCAAATAAGTCAACACTAATACGTTCTGTTCATAAGCCATTTGCTTATGAACTGTGACTCAAAACAAGAAGAAACAGCTGCAAAGATTGTTTAGTAATCAGCATATATAAACTAGGAAGTACAAGTCTAGGAAAATGATAAGATGTTACACAAACAATGAAATAAAAAATATAAAGTTCAATATCCTAAGCAGTACTGTGTAGAAATGGACTGCTGTTGGCTGTTTGAATTGAATTGTCACATGGTTTACTATACCAACAAGGTCAAATTCAAGAGAAATAGTTTCATCTAATCTTAAAAAATATGCAAAGATCTATGCTGAGACACAATCCTGCCTGTGATACAATAATGTCTATATGCCTATAGAAAAGACCAGGTAATATAAGCATTATTTAGATTCATGTACCAACAACTAAAGTCAATTCTGACTCATGACTACTTTATGAGACAAGCAAGAGCGGCCCTTGTAGGTTTCCAAATCTGAAACTCTGCATGAGAGTACAAAATCCCATCTTTCTCTGCATACACTCCTGATTCCAGCACAACATATAACCCTTATGCCAGCAGGGCTTTAATATCATCAAATAATTTGAGCTCTCATTATTCTTTCTGATAATATTTGTGCATTCAGCATTACTTCTTATTGTTTAACAGGTAAACTCTGACAAAAGGGCACAGTATTCCATACTACCAAGTCTGTCCAAGACTTAATATACTAGACTCAAGATTCAGGGTCCCCATGCTGCTTTTACTGCTTACCTGCAGACTATACATATGATGTTTTCCTCAACATCTCAATGTGCCAGTCTTTTGGGAGGCAGACTGACCTGCCACATCTTTCACTCTGGGAACAATTGATGAGTCAAATCTGCAAATCTTGTTCTTTTTTTTTTCTTTTTTTTTTTCAAATCTTGTTCTTAGTGACCAAGCACTTTACTTCTGTATCACCAGGGACTCTTACCATGGAAAATACATCTCAGTTCTTGCTTTCTCTTTCCAAAACTATTCTGAAATTTCATGGTGTCACTTGGGGATCACCCAAGTGTCCCTCACTTCTGACTTGTTGATGACTCACCCTTATCCTTCGAATCTGATACCTTGCTCAAGTTGTCCACTGGCATATTTATCATTACAAAATTATCATAGAAAAAACAAGATTATACATGTAAGACTCATTAGGAAAGGTCTAGTAAAACCTCTCACAGAGCATTCATGTCCCCACAGAATATATTAGTTTTCCCAATGAATCAATGTCTATCACTGACTACAAAGTTCTCTGAGCTCTTCTGTCCATTTACTGGGATCTCCTACATGAACATGATTCACCCATGAAATTGAATGCACCCCCAGCTCCTCTGCCTTTATTTGGATTGGCATCACATGGTGGGTTTTTCTGGCCTCACACAAAGTTCACCACATTTCAAAAAGATGATCAGTATGGTTTGATGCATTGATGGATAACCAAGAGTCCAATCACTGGAGAAGGACCAGAAATTAGAGGCTATATTTCAGAAACCTAGTAAAGACAAAATTCATTAGATAATGATAATTGTAAACTGACAGTCCCTCTTTTCCTTCTTCAAAACTTGCAAGTTGAGGTAAAGTCCTCCTCACACTGCCATTTATTCAGCTCCCCTGTCTGTCTCTCCCATGGACAAGTTAGGTCCACTACTATTATATCTGATGCCTAAGTAACACAAGGATTAACCTGAAATTAAGGACAACTGATTGGCAACCTTGAACCTCACCTTAATTGCATTTACCAGTCACTCCAGCACATTCATCAGTTCTGAGAGTTGTGACATGGACAGCCTTATGAGGCTACCATTGTGGCTACAAGACAAACCCAGGGAGTCAGAGGATGAAGGGTGATTAGTTTAGATCTTAATAACATTATGCTGAAGATGACATGTTGGAAATTAATTGTCTCAGCAGTTGAATAAATAGACCCATCTAATTCATCTACAAAAGCTTTCATTCAGTGTTTGCTATATCCACCTCACTGAGAATTCATTAGGAAAAAGGGGATTAAATTCTTCTGCTTGATGAAAATTTATCATTCAATGAGAAAAAATATACATAGTGGAATTGGTATGAATGCTACAAAGAGATATATCTGAAACAACGGGTGTCTTCAACAAGAAAATATGGTTGGATCATTAAAAGAGGACAATATTTAATCACAAAGTAAGAATCCTTACTAGAAAATATCAGATATTAGGGCAGAAGAGGAAGGTATTTTGGAGCAAAAGATCTTCTACTACAATTTAAACTGCATCATGTAGAAACATGCCTAGTCTGAGCACTATTTTTGATAAAACAGAGTTTCCTGAAAATAACCAGCACGTTTTAACCATGTCAAGCAAACTCTCAGATTGTTACTCTGGTGATCAGATTGTTAGAGGACACATCAGAAACCTGAAGAAAAGAGTAATGGTAGTTTTTACTGCAATAACATAGCAGTATAGTGTATAGGCAATCTAAAGAGAACATTAAGCTCTGTGGGAGCAGTGCTGGGGTATGAAGCCATTTTCTCTGTTACTATAGAAACAGCAAAATGTCAACTATTTTTAGAGCGCTGTTCCAAGATTCAAGCAGCCATGCTAACTATCAGTATGCTTAAAGATGCCAGAAACATATGCCAAGTTATATAGGTAGAAATTTGCATTTTTTAGATAATTTATTTCCCTTGGAAGATTAATAATGTGTGTACCGTTATACATTGAATTCTACTCATGCAAGTAAATGCTCACACTTTATAAAGAAATTTATATAAACAAGTACTATTTTATATACACATGGCTAATGTAAATAGTTTTTTCAAGGGTGAATATAACATTAGAAACACTATAATTAGCTTGGTACACAGACTCAATTAGTTGTTTCTCTATTATCACTTAACTGATTTCTTTCACCTTCCATAAACATCTACTAAAATCTGAACACTCCACTGGGTCCTGGCAATCTAAGAATGCCAAGGTGCCATATTTTGCCAAGTGCATATTTCTAATAACTTGTTTGACCTTAAGATTGATTTTGCTTAAAAATGTGATTAAAAGAAATTTATGACAAACAAATATTAAGGAGGGTTTCTCAAATACATATGCATATATATTAGTTGGTTGCTTGCTAATTTTTACAAGATACAAAAAGAAAAATAGATCCATGTTTAACTAAAATGAGTTTGATCCTTAGTGAACAAAACTCTTTTGGCAGACAAAAATCTAAAATCCACCTGAATAGAATATGAGCAAATAATGACACATTAGAAAGGTGTATATATTGACACATTTGATATAAAACACACAGTGAAAATAAATAAAATAAGTATTAAAATTTTGAATCACAAAGAGAAGTAATTATTCACAATATTATAAGATAAATAGATTGATTCAGGCTTTTCTAAACACTTTATTCTTTTCTTTTTATGTTCTATTTTAGTGTACATAATTAGATTTCCTATGGACAAATGTGCCTATTGAATGCAACTTGAGAGTTTTTGGAAAACTATCTTTACCTGAGCGATTACTTTCTTTGTTAACTTTGAAAT
Organism: Nesogale talazaci; assembly: GCA_004026705.1. Classification (NCBI taxonomy): domain Eukaryota; kingdom Metazoa; phylum Chordata; class Mammalia; order Afrosoricida; family Tenrecidae; genus Nesogale; species Nesogale talazaci. The sequence goes on along the minus strand of PVJH01042864.1, from coordinate 6,215 downwards.
AACTAACTGAGAGTGACAAGTCAGAAGACCTTTGGAAGGAAAAGATTCTCTCATTTGTAGTGACTTAGAAACTGTTTTAACATGATGCTGGCAGTCAATTAAAACTCAACTTGCTTATTAGGCAAACATATTTAATTTAAATGGATTAAAATGAGAGTTTGTTAATTAGCGTTTGATGTTATTGCATTTATTAGTTCATGATATTGGTGTCTGCTGGTTTATAGGTAATAGGCAAATGTAAAAAGACATGAGAAATAAAAAAAATTTAAAAAGTCATAGAAAGCAAAAACTACTATTTCTCTAAGACATCAATATACAGAAAACACTTTATAATATTTTTAAAATATACTAACTGATAATTGCTTACTATGAAATGACATTTGCTGGCACTTTCATTCTCAGAGCACAATTATACTCAATAGAAATAAGTTAATACAATTATACAGATAATCATATTTCAAATTATTTACTTATCTTCAGTGTATGCAGTGGATGATAAAGATTTTACACTAATTACAAATGCTTTATTTCCTTTGTGTTAGAAGATGTGTCTCTGTTTAGTCGATAATCTGCTCAAACAAAAAGCATGAAAGCATTGTTCTGTTGACTAACTCTTGCTTTTGCTTTAATGGCATAAATTTATAGCCAAATGTCTTCCTCTTGCAGTTTCTTTTTGTGTTGCCCAGATTCACCTTCTTGACTGACAAGCTCACTTTACAGGCTGCTGTAAGTTCTGGCTGCACCTTCTCTAGATATAGTCCTCTGTGGAAGGCGGCTGCTGGACCTAAGCTAGACCCACTCCATGTGGAAAAGCTCATCCAGTATTGCAGAAGACACACAGGTCTGGTGCTTATTAATTTTGAAATGCATAACCCATAAACCTCCAGTGGTACATAATACTGATCTTTGTGACCATTCCAGCTTGAAAATTCCTTGTATGATAAATGAATGTGTGATAAAATAAATTGCAGTTCAAATTCTCCCTCTCCTAACTCCTCATTCCCTGATGTATTTAAGGAGAACTATTCCTAGAGTTCCTCCCAATCAACTTTATGCACTCAAATATAGATCTCAGAGTGTATTTCCAGGGTGCTATAACAAAGAACTCAAAAGCATTTGAGGAAACTAGATAGACCATGTATCACATTATTAGATGGCAGCTTTTTAACATGTATTTATTTTTATTATTATGGATTGTAGAACTCACATACCTCCTTGAAGCTTGTTGGGACTTTCTGGTTGTGCCATGGGCTGTGATTCCAAAGTTCCCTAGTTCAAAACTGCCAGCTGCTCTGTGAGAGAAAGATGGGGCTTTCTATTGCCAAATAGTAACAGCCTCTTAAACTCACAGGGCCAATTCTACTTTGTCCTACTGTGTCGCAAGTTTTCTGCATGGACTCAATGGCAGGGATTTTTTATTCTATATCTATATGGCTGATGTAGGTCCTACTGTAATTGGGAATGTACAGACAATTCTGTGTTCTCTACAATGGGACTCATTACCAGTTTAAAGTGGTTGAGCCATGAATGACAAAAAATCTAGCCTACAAAGCAACCATATTTCTTGCAATTGTCATTTCAACACAGGTCATTATGTGTTGAAATTGACTCAAATGGCATTTGAAATAACAAACTATAAATGACATTAATAAGAATGGGAAGTCCAGAAAATTCCATTTGCTCACGTGGAACCTGTACATGGATCAAACAGAACAAGAGAAGAATGCATGGTTTAAAATCAGAAGATGTGTGCGTTAGGGTTGTTTATTTTTGTTATATTTATTCCATTTGTCTGCTGAGTAAATTGTAAGTGAAGCTGAACTATATGGAGAAAAAGTCAACATCAGAATTGAAGAAAACTTATCACAACATTCAGTAGGCAGATGACAGACTCTTGCTTGCTGAAAGTGAGCTAGACTTGAAGCAGCACCTAATAGCAACAATCTTTATGGAAGCAGAACACCAGTTCTACTTCGAAAGAGTCATTTTTGTGTTTGAGTCATGGAATTTGGGGTTAGAAGCAAATTGCTTAAACCAGAAGACACCAGAGCACTTGAATCTTCTAATTGTACCAACTACAATCCAGTCAGTTCCAACACTTGGAGGCCCCCTTCAGGGTTTCTGAGGCTTTGTAAATGTTTTTTAGAGTCTTCAACTGCATCTTTTGCCTATAAATGGCTGGTGGGTTTGACTTTAGTTAGCAGTTAACCACTTAGGCCACAGCGCCACCAGTGCTTATAGAAATAATATAAAAATGGAATTGTATATTGCCATGCTGCAAATTTCCTCCTACAAAGTGATCACAATTTTAATTATCAAAATAACTGATTGAGAAAGGTGGTGTAAATATGTGTATGTTATTTAATGAATATTCAATTGGTATCCCCTAAACTATAATACTACCACTTGTTTTCCTGTATGTCATAATGTGGCGGCTTATGTGTTCCTATGATGCTGGAAGTTATGCCACTAGTATTTTAAACACAAGTTGAGTCACCCAAAGTGAATGGGTTTCAGGAGAAAGTTCATATTAAGGACTACAAAGAATGAATAGATTGTCTAGCCATTGAAAAATTTATTGATAGTAGTGGAATATTGTCAGAGACATTGCCAGAATATGAGCAACTTAAGTTTGAAGAACTGTCTATCAAAAGGAATCTACCATAAAGTTGTGGATAGAGGAAAACCTGCAGGTGTAAAGCTTCTGGGGCCTTCATTTGCCCATGGGGCGTGGCCCAAAATGAAAAGATGCAGTTGCAAGCATCTATCAATAATTAAAACTTGCCAAAATGGGTGCATAGAGCCGTGTGGTGAAGTAAGCTGATGGTGTCCGGCTATTAAAAGATATAGTGTCTGCATCTTAAAGGCTTGAAATTAACAAAGCAGCCATCTAGCAGAGAAGTAACAAAATTCACATGGAAGAAACGCACCAGCCTGTGTGATCATGAGATAAGGTGTTAGGTATCAGGAGACCCAAAACAAGCAAATATATTGATGCAAATGATTGGGCTTGGAGTAGAGACCCAAAGCCCATTGCTAGATTATTTAGCATTCCCTCTTAGAAGGGTCAAAAGAACAGAACAAAATAGTCTGGGTGCAGCACCGCACCAGTGGAACACACAGCACTCCCGTAGCTCTTTAATGCTTCCTCCTTCCCACTATCATGACCCCACTTCTAAGTTAAAAATCTGGCTAGACCACAGCATATACACTGGGACAGATAAGAGCTCTGGATACATGGAATCCAAAACAGATAAACTTGTCAGGAACAACAATTGGAGTATTGATACCATGATAAAAGGGGGAAGGTGGGGGTATGAATTGCAAAAGTTAGACCAAAAGAGAAAGGAACAGTTGTTGAAACATATGTTATCAGTGATAGAAACAAAAGTGGAGATGGCATGACAGTATTTTGCCAAGACTAATGACTTTTTCATTAAAAATACATTTTAAAATTAATTTTTGCTACCTATTTATGAAGAGAAACCCAATATCAGCAATTAAAATGAGTCCCAAGACCAATTGTGGAACAGACTATAATTAATCATATATAGGTTTAAGTTGAAGGTGGAAAATATTAACACAAATCCCAAAGAGTCAACACAAGCCACATTTCATCTGAATTTGAGAACATCCTAAAAAGAGATTTGACATAGTGAACACTCATGACAGAAAGCCTGATGAGCAGGAAGAGATCCAGATTTGTAATCATTCCAAAAGACAAAAAAGGAGGCCCAAGGAGTTTTGGCTAAAGGAAGAGACTGCTAAAAAGATGAGTACTTGTGTTTTACTGACATCACAAAGGCATTCGACTGTCCGAATCGTAGCCAACTATGTATAGCTTTAAGGAGAATAAGAATTCCAGAAAAAATTATTTTTCTCATGTGGAAGCTGTACAGGGATCAAGAGTCAGTTATGAGAACAGAAAGGGGGAATATTGCATGTGTTAAATCAGGAAAGGTGTGTCACAAGGTTTTCTCCTCTCACCATACTTGTTCAATCTTTACTGTGAGCATATAATCAGATAGACATTATATGAAGATGAATGAGGTATGGGAATGGAGAAAAGAGTATCAGCATCCTGCACTTGGAGACGAAGCAACCTTGCTAGTTGAATATGAGGGTACTTGAAACATTTTCTGATGGAGAGCAAGAAGTGAAGCCTTCATTTGGACTACAAGTCAATGTAAAGAAAACTAAAATTCTTACCACTGGAACAACAAAGTCACATCATGATAAAAAAAGAGAAAATATTGAAACTTTCAAGAATTTTGTCTTGGTTGGATTTGCAACTGTATCCTCATGGAAATAGCAGCCAGAGATTAAAGCCATGCTGCTTTGGGTAGATCTGCTGCGCAAGACCTCTTTGAAATGTGAAGAATCCAAGAATCTCACATTGTGCAGTAAGGTGTGCTTGAGGTGTTCCATGGAATTTTAAGTAGTCTCATATGCGTATAAAAGTTGAACACTAAGTAAGACCTGAGAAGCATCAAAGTGTTTGAATTATAATGCTGGTAACAACTATTGAAAATCCTACAGACTGTGATATCAGTATGAAGAGATGGCGGCCCAATGGAGAGGTCTATGGGCCCCATTCCAATCCTAACCATCACCACCACCCCTGCCCCCAATCTGCCAGAAGAAAGCACTTTAGAGGACAGCACTAAAGCTACAGCTCAGGACGAGGAAGAGGGGTGTGTCTGATCATAGCACCAGGAGCCAATGAAGAGAGAAAGAGCGGGGATGCAATACATCCTGGCCCACCAAACACTGAGGACAATATTCCTGCTCAGAGGAGCCAACACACAAAGAGGACTGTTGGGCCTGCTCCACCACGAGGCAAGATACCCCTCATTGAACATTAGAGCTACGGGGGACAACACGAGACACACAGTGTGGAAATTTTGCCCACTCTGACATCACCACACCAGGATAAGACACTGAAGGCACACAACAGAGCCACAAAGGGAGCAAAGAAATGAAGTTTCCCAAAATAGACTCTGGGGCCAGGGCATAGCACCCCATCACCCTCAACTGGAAAACACTTATAAAAGTCAGCAAGGAGACCTGGAATTATTTATAGACTTTTCACTTATTTTGTCATTGCTTTGTTATTGTTGTAGTTGTTCAGTTTTCATTTTATTGCTTTATTTTGCCTTGTCTTATTTGCCTCTGCATATTTATCTAGATAAGACTGAATAAACAATCTGGAGGAGAACACCATGGGACTGACATTTCTGGCAGGACACTGGAGACAGGGAAGCACGGGAAAGGAAGGGGTGCCAACAAATCCAGGTATGAGGGGAAAACAAGTGATCCAATATTGATGGTGGGTAGTGCATATGAAGCCTGGTGGGGCTCGATCACAAGGCTCAATCTAGAACCCCTCTCAGACAGATGAATAACAAGAAAGTGGGTGAAAGGCGACCAAGAACGATATAAGATATGGAAACAGCAACCTATAAAAGAAGGGTTTGTGAGGGATGGGGGGGGGGGCACGTGGAGGAAAAAGGAAGAAGTGGGTTACTGATATCAGGGGCTCAAGTGGGAAGAAAATGCTTTGAAAATGATGATGGCGGCAGTATGTGCAAATGTGCTTGACACACTGGATGAACGTGTGGTTTATAATACGAGACATGAGTTCCTAATAAAAGTATTTTAATAAATAAACTATTTAAAAAAGAATGGTCCTCAGAAAGGAAGATTGCTAAATTCATTTTGTATACTTTGGACTTGTTATTAGAAGAGAGGACATTGTTTGGTAAAGTAAAGGTGCAGAGAGAAAATGGAAGACCCTTGGGAAGGTGTATTTTCAGAGTGGCCGTAATAATGGAATTAGACATAAAAATGGTACAAAATGAGGCTGTGTTTCATTCTGTCATTCACAGAGCTGCTATGAATCAGAACCAAATTGAAGGCACCTAAGCACAAAATATTCTATAATAAATGAGCTTTGGGGTCTGAAGGTTTTTATCTTTGTTTCTAGTTTTCTCAACTAGAAAAAAACTTAGATAAGGTCTAGCTACATCACTTTTTTGAAGATAATCTCCCTCAAAATGAATGATGTATGTCAATCTAAAAAATATCTCCACACCAGTGCTTATAATACTATTTGAACAAAACAACTGGGAAAGGTACCCAAGCTGACACATCAACTCAACCATCACACAGAGTATTCCAGAGAAAAATCATAAGCAGAGCCAATTACTATAGTA